>PVJA010006049.1:0-75608 GCA_004027025.1 Myocastor coypus
AAAAAAAAAAAAAAAAAAAAAAAAAAAAAAAAAGAAAAAGGAACCAGAACAAAATATGATATGAGAGTGATGTCAGCAAGATGTAGAAAACCTTCTTTCTCCCTATGGGTACATTGACTCAGTGGCAATTCATTGACTAATTCTCTTTGCAAAAAAATCCATAAACTAGTGGAGGGTCTACTACTTTCTAGCCAAGTACAAAACTAGTCACCTTGAAGTGAATAGGAAAGTTTAAGATATCATATTACTATATAACACCTACCCCTGGCACAGCATCATGTGATTAGTAGGAAACATCCAGGTCCTACGTGTTCTCCCCAAGAGCTGTAGGGAAGAAGCATATGTACCCAATGCTCTAAATTTTGTGAGATCTGCCTGGGGAACTGACTTCTTGTTGTTTCTCAGGAATAAACCAACTTAGTCTAGCATTTAAGTATTTGTTGTAGCCCCTCTACTCAACTCAATGTAATATGCTTAGGCAAAAAACCCCAGATCCTACTTCACCCCAAGGAAGGGAGGAGTTGGATTTTGTGTTTAGTATTCTTTTCTAAGGGTTTTCCATGGCACTGCTCTGTCTGCCCTGACTCAGTGCACTGACATGACCTAGTATACTCTATATGACCAAGGACTGCTGAGAACAAAGACATTGGTAAGGCAGGAACTGTTGCACAAGTCTGTAACTCCAACACTTTTGAAGGCTGGGGCAAGAGGATTCCAAGTCCAAATTTTGCTGGTCAATTCAGTGATACCCTGTCTCAACTGAGCAAATGTGCTGTACTGGCCCCACTCTCGGGGCACACTGAGACATGCACTGAGACTGGGTGTGGTGGTGTGCCTGTAATCCCATCACGTGGGAGGCTGAAAACAGGAGGGTCACAATGAGTCTGTTCTGGGTAGTGAGACCCTGTAGACCCTGTATTAAATACATTAAAATAAATAAAAGGGGCTAGCAATGTAGCTTAGTGGTAGAGTGCCTCTGGGTTTCATCCCCAGTACCACACACACATACACACACACACATGCATAGAGATATATGCACAATTTTTATATACCATTACTTCTTTGAATATATAACACACACGTATGTATATAGATCATATGTTTATTTTGTTTTTTTTTGTTTTTTTTTTTTTGAGACAGGGTCTCGCTATGCAGTTGAGGCTGGTCCTGAGCTCACTTTTGTAGCCCAGGCTGGTCTCGAAATCGCACCAATCTTCCTGCCTCAGCCTCCTGAGTGCTGGGATTACAGGCGTGAGCCACCACGCCCGGCTTAGATCATATGTTTAGACTTAGCAAAAATTTGATTCCTGAACAATGTCTGAACTGTTTGGTGAGAGTCTTCTCTCAAAGCCAATCCTTGAATCTAGACTAGATTATTTTTTTCTAATGTACAGATACCAGTATTGAGAAGATAGAGAAACATATTCTAAGCAAAAGAATGAGATAAAATGCTAAGGAAACAACTCTAATGATTGGAAATGGAAGAATTATCTGACAACTAGTTCAAAATAATTATCACAAAGACCTTCAAAGCTGAAGAAAACAATTCTTTAAGAAAGTAAAAATTTCAACAAAAACAATTTAATAACAAGGGCTGACCAGATAGCTCAGTGGACTAAAGTGCCTGCTTAGGCCAAGTGCTGTGGCTGAGCCAGCTCTGCCCCTGGAGCACAATGACATGGCAATTGAGACTGGGCATGGTGTCAGGCACCTGTAATCCCAGCACTTGGAAAGCTGAAACAAGAGAATGACTATGAGTCTGAGCTACATAGTGAGACCTTGCAGATTCTGTACTAAACACATTAAAAAAAAAAAAAAAGAACCTAACAAACTTTGGAGCTAAATAATATAATAATTTAAATGAAAAATTTAACAGCAGACTAGATTAAGAATAAAAAAATTGTTGAACTTAAAGACAGGTCATTTAAAGTCAGATAGTCTGAGATACAACATAAAAAATAATGAAAAAGAATAAAGATTGCTTAAGAGAGTCATGGGACACTATCAAGCAGACCAAAGTATACATTATTAGACTCCTGGAAGAGAAGAAAGAGGAGGGACCAAAAAGTTTATTCAAAATAATAATGACTAAAAAATCCCAAATTTGAGAAATGAATGTCTAAATCAGTGGTTCTCAACCTTTCTAATGCTGTAACCCCACAATATAGTTCCTCATGTTGTGATGGCCGCAAACCAAAAAATAATTTTGGTGGCTACTTCAAAACTGTAATTTTGCTATAGTTATGATTTGGAATGGCTTTAGGTGACTCCTGTATTTTGGTCGTTCAACCCCTGCTGGATTTGTGACCCACAGGTTGAGAATCGCTGATCTAAATACTATATAGGAATCTCAGTGGATCCCAAATAATTCAAATAAGCCACACTGGGATATGCTATAGCTAGAGTGAATTTCAAACTTTATTTATTTATGTTATGGCTGGCTCAGCCTGCCCTGGGGGTGGTGCTGGCACAGCATGTGGTGCCAGGGATCGAACTGTAGTCCCTGTAGTTGCCTAAGGTGCCTTTGACCACTAAGCTATCTCTCCAGCCCTGCCAGAGCAAATTTCAAAAGCAGCAAGAGAAGTGAGTTGACATGTATAAGGAAACTTCTATAACAGTAGCACTGGATTTCTCCTCGAAAATCTTGCAGGCCAGAGGAGAAAATGACAGGGTATTGAGAGTGCCAATAGGAACGTTTTCAACTAAGATTATTATACTTTGCTAGTCAGTGTTTCAAAAATGAAGGTGAGATGACATTCCTAGAAAGAAAGCCAGAGGTAATTTAAGAAATTCTAAGGAGTCTCAAGTTGAACCTCAAGGACATTAAACATAAACATGCAAACATTTGAAAGTATAAAACTCACTTGTAAAGATAAATTACAGGCAAACACAGAACAATAATATTGCAATAGTGGTGCAAAAGCGACCTTCAAATCTAATATAAAGGTTAAAAGTATTTTAAGTGACTATAAAGAATATACAATATAGAATATGTAATTTGTAAAATCAAGTAACAGTGTAGTAGAGGAGTAAAAGTAATTTTTGTGTACTTCAAATTGTTATTAACTTAAAATAGACTATCATAACTATATGAGGATTTAAGTAAGTCTCAAGGTCACCACAAAGAAAATATGTACAGAATATACACAAATGGAAGAGAAAAAGATATGAAAACATACCAGTACTCCCAAAAATCAGTGAAATGCAAATACAGCAAATAGAAGAGTGACAAAGAGCTACAAAATGTACTTTAAATAAAAATTCAAAAGAGATATGGAAGGCATCTTAAATGTATCATGATAAATGGTCAATATAAGGATAAATGATATTGGGCCCATTCACCAGCAAAATATAACAGATAAATATATACATGTACCCAACATCAGGACACCTAAATAAGTAAAAATTGACAGAACTGGAAGGAGAAGTAGACACCAATACAATAATATTACGAGACATCAGTGCCCACTTTCAACAGTAGAAAGAATATGCAAACAACCAGAAAGGAAATGGCAGACTTTATTCATTTTTTAATTTTATTTTATTTATTTATTTATTTTTTGTCTTTTTGAGACAGGGTCTCACTATGCAGTTCAAACTGGCCTTGAGCTCACTTTTGTAGTTCAGGCTGCTGGTCTCAAACTCACATCAATCTTCCTGCCTCAGCCTCCCAAGTGCTGGGATATGTGTGTGTGCCACCATGTCTGGCTGGAAATGACAGACTTTAGCAACACTAAATCAAGTTGATATAATAGATATGCAGTACATTCTACCTATTAGCAATGGAATACACATTATTCTCACATTTATGGAATAGCCCAGGGCAGATCAGTGTTGGGCTACAAAACAAGGCTTAAAAAACTTAAGATTTAAATCATTTCATGTATCTTTTCTGCCCACAAATGAATGAAACTAGATATTAGTAGCAGAAAGAGTATTGAAAAATTCACAAATATGTGGAAGCTAATACACTCCTGAAAAGCTAGACAGTCAAGAAATCAAAAGGGAAATTGTAAAATATTTTAAGATATAAATAAAATACACTAAATCATAGGATGCAATAAAAGCAGTATTAAGGGAAATCTATAGCAGTGATTACATTTAAAAAGAAAACTGTGGGTGGGCTGGCGAGATTACTCAGCAGTCTAAAGCACCTGCTTAGGAAACCTTAAGCAACTGCAGGGACCACAGTTCGATCCCCAGCACCACTTGCTGCACCATCCCACCCACAGGGCATAAATAAATAAATAAATAAGAGGTAAAAGCTTCCTAAAAGAACTCCAATCCTGCAAAAAACAAATGATAACAAGAATCAACAGGGGCCGGGGAGATAGCTCAGAAGAATAAGTGCTTGCCTGGCCAGCACAACAGCCTGAGTTCAATCTCTGGTTCTGGGGAAAAAAAAAAAAAAAAGAATCAACAAATCAGAGTATTCCAATTTAAAGTTTCTGGATGAAAGAGAAACAGTGAAGAGCATCTTACAGAATAGGAGAAAATCTTTGCCAGCTGCTCATATCTTAGGATTAATATCTAGAATATACAAAGAACTGAAAAGACGAAGACCCTTAACGCCAAAAAAATCTAATAGGCTAATGAGTAAATGGGCAAATGAGTGCACACTTCTCAAAAGTACAGATGTTCATTAAATATATATAATGAGCAGAACATATTTATTGAGGGAAAGAAAGCTCCTATCCAAGAGAAGGACAGGAGGGGGGTTTGGAGGGGTTGTCCCCATTAACTATATTTTTAATTGATCAACATCTTTAGCCTTTAGGGAAATGCAAATCAATACTTTGTGATTCTCACCCACCCCTGCCTGAATGGTTGTGATCAATAATACAAAAGACAGTAAATACTGGCAAAGATGCAGAGAAAATTTAACCCACCTACACTGCTAGTGGTAATATAAATTAGTATATATCCTATGGAAATCTGCATGGAGGTTCCTCAAAACACTAAAGACAGAGCAATTATTTGACTCAGTTATATCATTCCTTAATATATGCTTTAAGGAATCAAAGCCAGCGTGCATACTGTAGGGATACCTGTTCTGTATTTATTGCAGCACAATTTATAATGCCAAGACAGAAAACAAGCTTAGGTTCATGTCTTAGTTACTCTTCACTTATTGCTGGGACAAATACCCAATACTCAAAATGAAGGAAGGAAAGGTTTATTTAGCCCATAGTTTGTGGAGGTTTTAGTCCATATTTGGCTGGCCCAAGGCTGAGTGGAACAGAGCAGAGAACATCTAGTTCATTGCGGCAGAACAGCAACAATGGTGACAGAGGTAGTTGACCAACCAGGACAGCAGACAGCAACAGCACTAGTCTGTCTGTCTGTCTCTGTTTATATTACATTCAGGCTCTCTGCCTCAGGCTACACCCATAATCCCAGAAGTACTTAAAACACATAATCCCAGGGATCATGAATCAAGTCTCAAACTCTAGATCAGTACTAAAACACATAAACCCAGTGACTCATGAATCAAGTCTCAATCTATAGAAGTCCCCACCCAGTGACTGCATGATGCTTTGGGGGGACAACTAGACATAAACCATAACAGTTCACATCAGCAGATGACTGGATAAAGAAAATGTGTATGTAATACAGTGAAATATTATTCAGCTGTAAAGAAGAATGAATTTTTGTCATTTGTAGGAAAATGGACAAAGATCATTAGAACCCTAGGTAGCCAAAACAATCTTGTGAAAGGACAAAGCAGGAGTACCATATTTCTTGATTTCAAAGAATAGTGTAAAAATACAGTAATTAAAACACCAAATTGAGCCGGGCATGGTGGTGCACGCCTGTAATCCCAGCACTTGGGAGGCTGAGGCAGGAGGATTTATGTTAGTTTGAGACCAGCCTGAGCTACAAAAGTGAACCCAAGGCCAGCCTGAACTACATAGTGAGACTCTGCCTCAAAAAGACAAAAAACCAAACCAAACCAAACCACTATATTACTATCATTCTGTCATCAAAACAATATGGCACAGATAGATGCCAATAGAACAGAAAAGAAAGCCAAGAGATAATACTGTGCATATATAGTCTACAGGTCTGTGACCATGCTAAGGCTACAAAATGAGGAAAAGAGAACCTTTTCCACAAATGCCATTAGTAGATCTAGATATCTGTATACAAAAGAATGAAATTAGAGGGCAGGCAGTCCACTCAGTGGACTAAGTGCCTGCTTAGGCAAGCACAGGGACTAGGGTTTGATCCCTGGTACCACATGCAGCGACAGCCCCAACCCTGGAGTGTGCTGAGCTGGTGATGGAGTCCTGGCAGGGTGGCACATGCCTGCAATCCTAGCTGCTGAGGAGGCTGAAAACAGGAGGATCACTATGAATCTGAACTGCATAGTGAGATACTGTACAAAAAAAAAAGAATGAAATTAGATCTTTACCATATGCAAGAATTAAGTAAAAATGGATTAGACTAAAATATCAGACCTAAAACTGTGAAACTCCTTTTTTTTTTTTTTTTGTCTTTTTGAGACAGGGTCTCACTGTGCAGTTCAGGCTGGCTTTGAGCTCACTTTTGTAGCCTAGGCTGGTCTCGAACTTGCAGTGATCCTCCTGCCTCAGCCTCCCGAGTGCTGGGATTACAGGCGTGAGCCACCACGCCCGGCCTGAAACTCCTTTAGAAGTAGTGGAAAAGTAACATTTTTCTTAGCAACAATTTTTTTTTTTTTTTTGGATGTGACACCAGAAGTATTGGTAAGGAAAAAAATAGACAAGTACTGCTATATAAAACTAAAAAAATCTTAATGGCACAAGAATCAACAGTAAAAACAAGCTACAGAATTAGAGGAGGGATGGATAAAGTGATTAAAATATATAAGGACTTCTATAAATCAATAGCAAAGCCAAACAAAACTAATAACATGTTAGCTGGGCATGGTGGTGCACGCCTGTAATCCCAGCACTTGGGAGGTGGAGGTAGGAGGATCAGTGTGAGTTCGAGACCAGCCTGGGCTACAGAATCGAGCTCAAGGTCAGCCTGAACTGCATAGTGAGACCCTGTCTCAAAACAAAAACAAAAAATTATTAACATGATAAAAATAGATCAAGAACTTTAGTACACATGTCTCCAAAGACATAGAAATGGCAAACAGGTATGTAAAAAGCTGCTCAGTATTGACAGTCATCAGGGACATGCAAATTAAGACCACAGCAAGATAACATCTCACACATGTTAAAATGGTTACTATATCTTAAAAAAGATAACAAGTGGATGTAAAATTGTGCAGCTACTGTGAAAACCTAAAAATTTTTTAAAATTAAAAATAAAATAACTATATGATTGAACAATACCCTTGTTTATTCAAAAGTCAGGATCTCATAGGATGGCATTCCTATATTCATTAGAACATTATCCATAGTGGCCAAGAACACAAAACAACCTGAAGGTATGCAAATGGATGCGTAAATACATATTTTAAAATGTATGCATAGCCGAGCCGGACGTGGTGGCTCACGCCTGTAATCCCAGCACTCGGGAGGCTGAGGCAGGAAGATTGGTGTGAGTTCGAGACCAGCCTGGGCTACAAAAGTGAGCTCAGGACCAGCCTCAACTGCATAGCGAGACCCTGTCTCAAAAAGACAATAAATAAATAAATAAATAAATAAAAATAAAATGTATGCATAGCCGGGCGTGGTGGCTCACGCCTGTAATCCCAGCACTTGGGAGGCTGAGGCAGGAGGATTGCTGCGAGTTCGAGACCAGCCTGGGCTACAAAAGTGAGCTCAAAGCCAGCCTGAACTGCACAGTGAGACCCTGTCTCAAAAAGACAAAAAAAAAGTATGCATAAATTGAATTTTATTCAGCTTGAAAGAAATCTTTCCATTTGTGACATGAGTGAGCCTTAAAGACATAATGCTAAGTGAAATAATACAGCCACAGGAGGATAAAAAAGACTGTATTTCCACCTATATAAAGTATCTACAATTGTCAAAATCAAGGAAGCAGAAACTAGAATATTAGCTGGGAGGAGCTGGTGGCAGGGAAAATGGGTTACATCCTAGTTACTTTGTCCTTGCTGAGACACACAACACCCACAGTTTAAGGAAAGAGAAGTTTATTTTGGTTCAGATTTTCAGGCCATGGACAGCTGGCTTCAAGGCCAAAACAACATAGTGGGAGAGCCCAGCAGAAGAAAGCTTCCCACATCCTGGTAGCCAGGAAGCAGAAAGGGAAGGGAAGGAGGGGGAGGGAAGTACACCGCACCAGATCAAGTCTTTGGTGACCCTCCCCCCACCAGGTGCTACCTCCTAACAGAAGTCAGGTGTAGTGTCCTCACAGTCTCGTCACCTTCCAAACCCCAGCCTCTGAACATATGTGCCATTTTAGGGCATTCTAGACCTAAATTATAGCAAGTTGCTGTTCAGCAAACATTGAGTTGCAAATTTGTAAGATGACTAAGTTCTAGAGATCTATATAATGCTATATATGCCTATAGTGAGTAATAAAGTATACTTAAATTTTTGCTTAAAAAGTAGATCTCTTTTAAGCATTCTAACTATAGTAGAATATATTTAAAAATCAAGAGAGAGTCATGTAAAATAGAATGACAAAAGAAGAAATACTTTTTAAAGTCTTCATTGAAATAAAATAGGTAGTGCATTAATTAAATAGTAATAGGATTCAGTTATCCAGGGAATATTCCAATAATTAAATGCAATAGCAGAGTAGAAAACTGGGTGAGAGGATTAGAAGGAAAGTTGACATTTCTGAGAAAAAAATAAAAATAAAAATATGTTGAAAGGAACAGTATATACAATTTAGTATCATCATAGGAGTTCCAAAAACCATTAACTAAAAAAGAAAAAAAACTTAAAAAAGAAAAAAAATATCAAATAATTCAGTAGCATGAAGTTATGGAACATGTATTTGTGGATTAATCCAATCACAGTCTATCTAGTGCACAATATGAAACAAGGAATAATGTTAAAGTTCAGAACACTAAAGGAACAGAATAAGCAGAGTAAGTTATACAGTATGGTGGGTTTGGGATTAAATGGATGAAAAACACAGAAATCTGAAACAAGAGAGAAAAGACTTCAGGAAAGATAAAAGATGGTCATGGTATATCATAAGTATAAAAACATTTTATAATACTTTATCATAATATCTACATAGAATAGCAGTCTAACTAAATGTGTGGTGTAACAGTATGGGGATAGTAGGAGAGCAGGAAAGGTGAGGATAAGGGGCTATAGGAAGGAATAATGAAAAATCAGTGGAAAGGCTAAAGCCAGTATCAAGTAATAGCATTTTAAGTATGTTATGTTACTTAGTGATATGATATTTAATGGAATTCAGAAGTATAACACATATAAAAGATGAGTGTCTATAGTTACATGCATACTGTTTGTCCCTTAGATTGGCATTAGTCTTTGTCATCTTCTTTTGAGGTACTAGGGTTGAGCTATATTCTCAGAACTTTATATTTTTATTTTGCTAAGTTGCCAATGCCATGTTCCAACTTTGAATCCTCCTGACTCATCCTAGATTACTGGATTGTGATCTAGGATTGTGGTAAATCAGTAATAGTAGGGAGTGAAAATTTAGGAAGGAAGACAAAGATAAAGAACTTAAATAGGCTATAGATTATTTTTATCTTTATGCCATCAAATCCTATCTTTATGTTCTGTTGCATCAAAAAGTCTCAATTACTATAGTTTAACATAGACTGGGTCCCTAAGTATAAAGGAGGAAAAGTGAGCCTGCTGTTTGTAGGTTGTTTAAAGTTTTGTGCTGTTTCTTCCCCCTTGCTTTTAGATCAGGAGTGGCCCAAGTTGACAGAACATGTGCAATGCAAGAATTCTACTCTTCTGGATACCAGTAAAGCAGTAGCAATAGAGAAGGTGCCAGAGTTTTCAAACCTCTCTGCAATTTTGGGTAAGTTTTTACATTCATTTTTTTTCTCATGGCATAGGAGAAAAATCACCTGTGTTAGAAAAACAAACTATTAGGGTCAATAAGATAGCTCAGCTACTAATCATCTGCTTAGGCAAATGTGGGGTCTGGTGTTTGATTCCCAACCATATATATGCCATGCCAGCTCCACCCTTGGGCAGGCTGAATTGGCAATGGATTCCAGGTGTGCTTGTGCGTGCATGTAGTCCCAGCACCGGGAGGCTTGAAAACATGAGGATCACTACGAGTCTTGAGTTGCGTAGTGAAACCCTGCACAAAATACATTAAAAGAGAAAATATTTTTTCTTTTGCATAACTTACGAGCCTAAGTTTATAAAACTGGACTGCCTTTGGCTATAAATACTATATAATAGTTTAAGTACGTGTTGATTTGGAACTGCCAGCAGTAAAGATATGCCAGTATGTATCAGTTATAACTATCAATGTAAGTGGCCTCAACTCACCAATCAAAATAAACAAATTGACAGAATGGATCAAGATCCAACAATATGCCACATTCAAGAAACACACTTTTTAAAAAACACATTTATTTATTTATTTATTTATTTATTTTTGAGACAGGGTCTCGCTATGCAGTTCAGGCTGGCCTTGAGCTCACTGTTATAGCCCAGGCTGGTCTCAAACTTGCACCAATCTTCATGCCTCAGCCTCCCAAGTGCTGAGATTACAGGCGTGCACCACCATGCCAAGAAACACATTTAACTCAAAAAGAAATTCATAGACTGAAAGTCAAAGGATAGAAAATAATACTCCATGCAACAGAAACCCAGAAAAAATTAGAGGTAGCTATTCTAGTTGCAGACAGTGTGAACTTAAGCCAAGACTGATCAAAAGAGATAAAGAAGTTTACTACATACTTGTTCAGGGAAAACTCCAAGAGGAAGAGATAACTACACACACACACACACACACACACCCCAAATGCAGGTGCACTCAACTGTGTAAGTATATATGGACTACATTTAGATAAGTTTTAATTTTGAACTAATTTTAAGTTTACAGAAAAATTACAAAAAATAGCACAGAAGTTTTCCCTATACCTATCACCCAGTTTCCCTGTTATCTTACATAGTTAGATGAGTAGTTAGATTGGCAATGAGAATACACTGTGGACCCTAGAGAGCCTTAAGTAGATCCATGGCCACCTTCCTAATTAGCATCACACCCTATAAGAAGCAGCATGTGCCACAAGCAAGGCAAGACCCAGCAGCCAAGTATGGCTGCTATCCTCACCACTGCCAACACAGAGCCTGCCAAACCACAGGCAGCCTCATACAACACCACTTGCCAGTGGGGATGAGAGAGTCATCCTAAGGAAGGTTTTAGCAATAGTAAAATGGTTTCATATAAAAAACCTGTTTCATCAACAGTAATCACACCAAGGAAGAGGTATTTGTATAGAAGGTTACCATAAAGAATAACCCCAGGAAGTACCTTCCTAGTGTAGAGGATGGGGAGACTGTGAAGTTCAATGTTGTTGAATGTTATGGTTTGTGTATAGATGTCCCCCCAAAGCCTCATGCAGTTATGGGGTGGCTTCTGGAGTTTGTTATTGATTATTGTGGGTGTGGGTGCTGCACCTGCCCTGGCCAAGGTGATTTCCAGTACAATGTAAGGAGGGGAGAGAGGTTCGCCAGCTGCCCCAGCTGCTGCCACTCTCTTTGCTCTGGCTCTTTGCTGCTGCCATGAATGGCTGCTCTCTGCCATGTGCCACTCTACCTTGGATCCAGCTGATTACTAACTGTGAGCTAAATAAATCTTTCTTTGCTTTGCTTTGGTTATTTGTCCCAGCAATGAGAGAAGAGTAACTGAGACACTGAGGGAAAAGAGAGTATAGAAGCAGCAAGTGTTACAAGGTCCTGTGACATTCCAGTTCAGGGCAATAAATATGCAGCTGACCATAACTGTGATAGACACTATTCGCAGTATAGTGATCCTCCATACAGTCACCAGCAGAATAACTGGAATAGTAAGGGTAAGGGAAAGAAAGAGGTGTCTGACAGCACTCCCCAGTACCAGGCCAGACAACTCAGGCCCTACTGCAGGCAAAGATTCCAAGCTTACTACATGTGGAGAGCCAATGAGTGTAAACAGTATTCAATCCTGTGCAGGAGAAGCAATGGAAGGTACTGACAGTCAAAGGGCAAGAGAACAAGGTAGGCCATTGAGAAAGAATATATGTCAGGGTTATAGACCATGATCCCTCTGGGGTTCTCCTCCCCAAAGACAACCTAGAGAGGTTGGCAATGAAGGGGATAAGAAAGAATCAAGGAGGTGGGATCTAAAATCAGCAGTAATCCCGATGTCCAGCATCAATTATCAATACAGACACCCAGAAAACCCTAAACCACAAGGTGACAAAAGACAAAGCAGCTGATCCATCAGCTGAGAATTCATCTGCTCCAGAAGCTGGGGACGGTGGGACAGAGTAAATGCTCTTTTCCATCACCTGCTTTAGTGATCCAACAAGAAGAAATGAATATGAAACTCTAGTAATATGAAATGAACAAAAGATTGGAACTGAAAACCTTAAGCCTTTTGTACATTGGCTAGATAATTAGAATTATGTGCACTGTCTGTAGCACAGGACTCTTCTTTTACCTAAAGATGTCTGTTTTTGGTAATGTCAAACAGACTATTTTTTTAGTACATATTTAGAGGTTCTTAAACTTTTTGGGGAGAAGGGGTCTACAGGGTATTCAGGGTCTCACTACTAGATTGGACTTGTAGTGATCTGCCTGTTTACAGTCTCCCTAGAGCTGGGATTACAGGTGCGTTCGCCACCATGAGCAGTCTTGGTTGCCATCTCAGTGCCCCCTGGGGGTGGGGCTGGCATGGCACGCCTGGGGATCAAATCCTGGGCCCCTGGGCCTGCTTGCAGGCACTTTAATTCACTGAGCTGTTTGGCCTGCCCTTAAACTGTTTATTTCATCAAGTTGCAAGTTTTAACGACTTCATTTTAAAAATTTGTAATAAAAGTTTACAACTTAATTTTTTTTCAACCTCAAAATTCCATATTTATTACAAGGGCCAGTGGTGATTCTTATGGTGAGTTTATCAGTAGGATTTCTGGTACTGAGCATGGGCATCAGGCCTCCAAACTTTTTGGATTTGCCAGCGATGGAGTCCACTACCAACAGGATCTGGTCATACTGGATGAGAATATCTTCGATCTCTTTCTTGGAAGTCTCATCAACATATTTCTGGTAATAGGCCACCAGGGCTTTGGAGATGCACTGATGGATAGCAAAAATCTGGGCAGTATGTCAACCACCCTTCACACAGACACAGATGTCAACCAGCAAACAGCTCTTTACCCTGAAGCAGAACAGGCTCCAGTAACTTATATTACAGTGTGCACGGCTCAACCATCTCCAGGGGATACCTGGTCACCTTGATGAGGCCATTGCTCTGTTTGCAGCATGCCATGGGTATGGCTGTTGTCTTGCCACCAAAGACTTGCACAGACTACAGCGGTCCCTTAGATGGAATGGTCGCTAGTGCAGGCTCTAGAGCTCCTCATCACATGGCACCTCCAGAAAAGCTACAACTTTATTTTTTAAAAAACAAGCTGCAAGCACCTGTAGAGACATTAAATTGTCAAAAACTATGTTATTAGTGTAAAATTATTAACAAAATTACAGACATCATTCAAATTTCACTTTTTTTTCACTTAAGTGTTTTCTTCTATTTCAGGATCCTAATTAGAATCCCATGTTGGATTTGTTATTCCTACTTAGTCTCCTCCAATCTGCAGTAGCTCCTCAGATATTCATCTGAGTACTTTTGAAGACTACTGATCACTTATTTTATAGACTGTCCCTCAGTTTGTATTTGTTTTGATATTTTCTCATGATTGGAATGAGGTTATATAATTTTTGGTAAAAGCATATTCCAGGCTCCTGTGAGAAACATATTTACTACATAAATTACAGTGTTTATAGACAGTTCATTTTTTTTTTTTTTTTTTTTTTTTTTTTTTGTGGGACCGGGGTTCAAACTCACGACCTTGCACTTGCCCAGCAGGCACTTGTGCCTCGGAGCCATCTCCCCAGCTCCTATAGACAGTTCATTTTGTTTTTAGCATTACAGCGTCTGAGCAAAATCCTATTTCCCATCATCATATAGATTAATTCTTTTTCTCCCCCACCTTCAGTGTGTGATGTGTTACTCACTTCTGATGTATATTTTCATGTTACTAGTGAATTCAGTTCTATGTGCAGACTCATTTATTTTGGTTAGAAAAATAAGTTTAATAACTATATTAGTATATATTTGCATTTCATGCAGTTTGCAGTTATCTTGAGGAAGTGGTTACAATGTACATACTACAGCTTGTTTATGTTTTTTACATCTTTCTCTCCCATCCCCTCCTCTCACTCCTTGCTCCTCCAATTCCCCATCTCATTTTTTTCTTAATATATATTATGGCTGGTTCAGCCTGCCCTGGGAATGGGGCTGACGCAGCATGTGGTGCTGGGGATTGAACCGCGGCCCCTGTGGTTGCCTAAGCTTGCCTAAGCAGGTGCTTTAGACCCCTGAGCTATTTCGCTGACCCAACCCCATCTCATTTTTTATCTTACTGATACTGTTAATCTTAGCTCATGTTATTACATATAATGTTTGTATTCATTGAAGTTATTAGGCTCCTGTACATAACACAGCTTTATTTATTTCTCCTTTCCTTCTTCCTCGAACTTTGCCCTTGCTCCCTTGCTCCTCTTCCTTATTGCTAGAGATCCTTACCTTTGTCCCCTTCTATCCATCCTTTATCATTCTCCTTATTTGTTCTTTGCCTCACTTATATGAGAGCTACCAAATGGTTTTAAGCTTGTGTGTCTGGTTTATTTCACTCAACATTGTATTTTCAAGGTGCATCCATTTTCCTACAAAAAGTCTCAAATTTGTCATTCTTCACAACTGAGTAGTATTCTATTATGTATAAATACCACATTTTCTTTAGTCGCCTGTTGATTATTTAGACTGCATCCAGGATTTAGCTATTATGAATTATACTGCTATAAACATTGGTATGTACATATCACTGTAGTATGATGACTTAAGCTCTTTGAGAGATGATGACCTAGCTAGGATGACCTAGCAGGGAAACAGCTGTGTCCTATGAAATTTCTAATTTCAGTTCTTTGAGAATTCTCCCTACTGATTTTTATAATGGTTGTATTAGTTTACAATCCCACTAACAATAAAGGACAGTTCCTTTTTCACCACAGTTATGCTAGCAATTGTTATTGTTTGTTTTCTTTTTTTTTTGTCTTTTTGAGACAGGGTCTCACTGTATAGTTCAGGCTGGCCTTGAGCTCAGTTTTGTAGCCCAGGCTGGTTTCGAACTCTCACCGATCCTCCCACCTCAGCCTCCTGAGTGCTGGGATTACAGGCATGTACCACCACGCCCGGCTATTGTTTGTTTTCTTAACGATCGACATTCTTTCTGGAGTAAAATGGAATCTTTGTGTTGCTTTAATTTGCATTTTTCTGATAGCCAGAGATGTTAAACATTTTTAATTGTTTGTTAACTATGAATATTTCTTCCTCTGTGAAGTATTCATTCATTTCTCTATTTTTGTTTGTTTGTTTTGTTCAGAGCAGGGGATTGAACTCAGGTCCTTGCTCTTTCCAGGCAAGCACTTATTCTACTGAGCTATCTCCCCAGCCTGATCCATTTGTTTCTTTTCCCATTTTTTTTTTCACTTTATGTATTTGGTACAGCATCTCACTAGATAGCTTGGACTTGTAGTGATCCTCCTGTTTTCAGCCTCCCCAGCGCTGGGATTACAGGCATGTACCACTACACCCCAACTCCTTCACTAACTCGGCACGCCCTGGGGTCAGGACCAGCGTGGCATGAAGGACTGGGGATTGAGCCCTGGTCCCTACACTTGTCAAAGCAAGTGCTTAGTTTGCTGAGCTATCTTTCTGGCCTTCTTTTCCCATTTTGACTACGTCTTTAATTGTAGGTGTTATGGTTTATGTTTAGTTGTCCACCCAAAGCCTCATGCAGTCATGGGGCAGGGACTTCTATAGATTGAGACTTCACCCATGAGGCCCTGTGATTATGTATTTTAGTACTGATCTAGAGTTTGACACTTGATCCATGATCCTGGGATTATGGGTGTAGCCTAAGACGGATCTCTGGGGCAAGAGCCTGAATGTAATATAAAGAGAGACAGAAAGCAAATATGTTGCTGTTGCTCTGCTGCCCTGATTTATTAGCTGCCTCTGCCACCATTTTGTTGCTATTCCACCACCATGAACTGGATTCTCTCTGCTCTGTTCCATTGAGCCTTGAGCCAGCCAAATATAGACTGAAACCTCCACAAACTATGAGCTAAATAAACCTTTCCTTCATTCATTTTGAGTGTCGGGTATTTGTCCCAGCAACTAGTAAAGAGTAACTAAGACAGTAGGTTGTTAGTTTTTTTAGTTCTTTGTATATTCTAGATATTAGTCCTCTGCTGAGGAGTAGCTGATAATTTTATTTTCCCACTCTATAGGTTATCTCTTCACTCTTCAGCTAAAGATTGATTCTTTAGCTGTACAGAAGCTTCTCAATTTGATACAATCCCATTTGTTGATTCTTGGCATTATTTCTTGTGCAACTGAGATTCTACTTAAAAAATCCTTTCTTAAAAGGGAATCGAGCTATACAGTTATAAATTGATTATTATAAATATTATATTTCTAAATATATCAATAAAATTAATTTTAAAAAAGAAAATCCTTTCCTTTACCCTGTGTCAAGTGTTTTGGTTGTTTTATTTTCTAGTAGGTTTAATATTTCTTCATGATTAGATTTGATTTATTTTGATTTTAATTTAGTATATGTGAGAGATAAGGGTCTAGTTTTAATCTTTTGCTCACAGTAACCAGTTTTCCCAGCACCGCTTGTTAAATAGGCTGTCTTTTCTCTAACATATCATTTTGAGCCCTTTGTTGAAGATCAGAAAGTTCAATGTGTCTGGAGAAGTTCTGTATCCTTAGCTCTGTTCTGTTAAGTTGCATATCTCTTTCTGTTCTAGTGTCATGCCATTTTTATTATTATTGTATTGCTTTGTAGTAGAGTTTGAAGTCAAATATTTCTAGGCCTGCCTCCTGCTTTGTTCCTGTTGCCTCTTCAGGATCCATATGAATTTAGGATTATTTTCTCTGTAAAGTATGCTAGTGGTATTTTATTTGGACTGCATTAATTCTGAATAACAAATTTGGAAATATAACCATTTTGACAGTATCACTTTATGCCTATCCAGGAGCAGGAAACATCTTTCTATATTCTTGTGTCTTGTTTTTTTTGCTGGGACCCGAGTTCAAACTGGTGACCTTGCACTTGCCAGACAGGCACTTGTGCCACGGAGCTATCTCCCCAGCCCCTCTTGTGTCTTCTTTAATATCTTTTTTCAGAGTATCATAGTTTACTTTATAGAGGTCTTTCACTTCTGTGGTAATGGTAATTCCTAGTTATTTCATTTTGCTTGAAGCTACTATGAATGGTATTATTTTCATAATTTCTTTCTTATCTAGTTCATTATTTATGTACATAAATGCTAATGATTTTTGTGTGTTCATCATGTATGCTGCTACATTGCTCAGCCTGCCTTGTGGGTGTGGCTGGCACAGCATGTGGTGCTGGGGATCGAGCCACAGTCCTTGTGGTTACCTAAGCAGGCTCTCTAGGCTGCTGAGGTATCTTGCCAGCCCTTTATCATATTTAGATATATCCTTCTATACCTATTTTCTTCAGAGATTCTTGCATCTATGTTCATTAAGGAGATCTATAGTTTGCTTTCTACAGTGGGTTTTTGTCTGGTTTTGGGTTCATGGTGATATTGGCTTCCATAAGTTGAGAACACTACATCCCTTTCAATTTCTTTGAAGAGTTTGAGGAATAAATAATATCCTTAAAAGTTTTGGAGAATTCAGCAGTGAATCCACCAGGTCCTCAGCTTTTTTAGTTGGTAGATTTTTTATAACTTTGCTAATTTCATTGCTTGATGTTGGGTTGATAGGCATATTTATGTCTTCTTGGGTTAGTTTTGGCTATTTGTATATGTCAAGAAATCTGTCCATTTCTTCAAAATAGTCACTGTCTTCTAAGCTTCCGTAGTGTCTGTTGTGACTTTATATTTTTGATTTCTAATTGCATTGATGTCTCTTCTGTTTTTCTCTCAGTAAGTCTGGCTCTGGCCTTACCTATTTTATTTATTCTTTTGAACTATCAGCTCTTCAATTCATTTTTTAACTTTTTTTTTTAACTTTTGTTTTAGTTTCAATTTCATTGATTTCTACTTTCATTTTTATAATATTCTTCCTTAATTTTGGTTAGGGGCTGGTTCATTGCCATTTCTCAAGTTTCTTAAGATATCTCATAGCGGGGGCCAGCGGGATGGCTCAGTGCTCTAGGGCACTTGCTTGGGAAGGCTTGGGCGGCTTCAGGGACCATGGTTCGATCCCCGGCACCACATGCTGCGCCAGCCCTGACCCTTGGGGTGGGCTGAGCCGGCCATAAAAATGAGTGAATAAACAAACAAAGGTTCTGAAACAAGAAAAAAATAAATAAATAAAGTAAAAATTTCTTAAAAAAAAAGATATCTCATAGGATTATCTATTAAGCTTGCTATTTGCCTAATGTGAACACTGATTGTGATGAATTTTCCTCTTAGAATTATTCTCATGTGTCCTAGAGGTTTCTGTAAGTTGTATCATCATTGTCATCAATTTCCAGAAATTTTAAGATTTCTTCTGTGACTCCTTAGTTGTTCAGGAATATATTGTTAATTTTCCAGGAGTGTTTACCTTTTCTAAAATTTTGTCTGTAATTGATTTGTATTTTCATTGCACGGTGGTCTGATAGTATGCACAGTGATTTCTGTTTTATTTTTACTTAATCAAGCTTTGTGGGCTAATGTGTGATTTATTTTGGTGAAAGTATCATGTGCTGCTGGAAAGAATGTATACTGTGTTGTAAAGGGGTAGAATCCCCTTTATAATCCTGAGACGCGTTGGTTACTTACCGTCATTGCTTTCTTTATCTGTTGGGATATCCTTTTTCTTTTCCTGATGTTTTTCATTGCTGTTTATCCAGTAGTTTCGTCTGTGTTTTTAGTTGTGTCCGATTTGTTGTTTCTCTCAAGAATATTTTAACTACTTTCTGTGGAGCTGGTTTAGCACTCATTTATCTTCAGAGCTGGTCTTTTTTCATGAAAATTCCTTATTTCTCCATCTATTTTGAAGGCTAGCTTTGTTGGATACCTTAACCTGGGTTTGAAGTTACTTGTACTTGGAACTTGAAGTACTTTATTCCAAGCTCTTCTGGCCTTTGCGGTTTGTGTATAGGTATGCTGTGTTTCTAACTGATTTACCATTACGTGTGGTGTTTGTTTTTCTTTGGCTGCTTTTAAAATTCTGTGATTTTTTTTCCTCCAGATATCTGGTAATTTAACAAGAATATACTTGATATGCTTCTTTTTTCCATCATAAGTTTTTGGTGTTATAAATATTGTTTACTTGTTTTAAAAATTCATGTCTTGTATTTGGGAAATTTTCTTCATGTTTCCTATAAACAAGTTAGTGAATACACCTGTACTATGCTCAAGTTTTTCTCTAACTCCAGTTAGCTCTTGATTGGTGTTATGGTTTATATCTAATTGTCCCCCCAAAGCCTCATGCAGTCATGGTGCAGGCAATTCTATAGATTGAGACTTGACTCATGAGTCACTGGGATTATGTGACTTAGTACTGATCTAGAGTTTGAGACTTGATCCGTGATATCTGGGATTATGTGTTTTAAGTAGTGCTGAGACTATGGGTGTGCATTGCTTCTCGGCCTTTTGGTTAAGATCAAGTGAGACTATGGGTGTGGCCTAAAGTGGGTAGGCTGAGGCAGAGAACCTGAATGTAATACAGAGACAGAGAGACAGACTAGCTGTGCTGCCCTGTTTGGTTGGCTGCCTCCGTCACCATTTTGTTGCTGTTCTGCTGCTATGAACTAGATACTCTCTGCCCTGTTCCACTCTGCCTTGGGCCAGCTGAATATGGACTGAAACCTCCACAAACTGTGAGCTAAATAAACCTTTCCTTCCTTCATTTTGAGTATCAGGTATTTGTCCCAACAACGAGAGAAAAGTAACTAAGACAATTGGTTTCCTTGTGCTGGATTGTGTACTTTTGTTGTTTTTTTGTTTTTGTCTTTGTTTTTGTTTTTTACTTCTTTGAGCTTTTTGTCACAATTTACTGTTTTATCTTCAATAGCAGGTACTATTTATTCACATTGATCATTTCTGCATTGTATGAATTCTGTGTAGTGTTTGTATGTATGTATGTATGTATGTATTTATTTATTTATTTTGTGGGACTAGGGTTCGAACTCATGACCTTGCACTTGTCAGGCAGGCACTTGTGCCACGGAGCTATCTCCCCAGCCCCTTGTGCAGTGTTTTTTATTTGAAGTATTTTTGTCTGACATCTTTTAGAGGATTCTGTATCCTTTTAGAATCTGCATTCAAATTTTGAACTTTACTGCTGATGTCATCTAATTTTTTACATATTTCTCTAAAATTCTCCATGGGCATATTGAGTGAAATTTCTGTGAATTTTTTAATTAAGTGACTCAGTAGAGAGCCAGGGTTCTCACTTTGTAAACATCCTTATCCTGTGCAAGAGGAGGGCATGGACATTGTGTGAGTTCTATACCCTGCCCCCAGAGTAGCCTGCTTATAATAGAAAGAGGGAAGGAAGGCGTGATAGAAGTCACAGCTGTTGTCACTCTGTATTGGAGCCAGCTGAGTATGACCTGAAACCTCCACAAACTGTCAGCTAAATAAACCTTTCTTTCCTTAAATTTGGGTGTCAGGTATTTTGTCCCAGCAACTAGAGAAAAGTCGCTGAGGCACCCTGATACTGTGAGAAAAAAAAAAAAAGCATGGAGAGCTTCTCTTTTGGGCATGGCTATTTTGTGTCCTATATGCCTCACGTGTTTGTATCTTTCTTTCTCTACATCAGCTAAATTTTCTGCCATTATTTCTGTGAACATATTTTTATGCCATTTGTGTTCTCTCTGATTTTTCATTTATACGAATTATTTTTATTTTATTATGGCCACATAATACAAAAAAAAAAAAAAGGGAAGATTTCCCAAGCCCCAGGAAAAAACTAAAAACAATGTTCATAGTCACATAAAAACAGAAATAGTCCAAAAAAATTAACCAAAAAAAAAATTTTAAAGCCAAAGAAAGGTAATTTCTCCATGCTTTCAAGCACATGATTATCTTCTGGGATCTGTAGTTCTGTGGCAGTGTCCACTTCAAGGTGACACTGGTTTCCCTATTAAAGGAGGGGTCACAGCCCAGATCCGTGTCCAGTAATCATTAGCAAGCCTAGAGTAGAATTAGAGTGGGCATGCACCTGTTTTTGTCAGGATTATGTTTTTTATGGAAGAAAGATAAAACAATTTTATAACAAAATATTAAAATAACAATAGTTAATACATTACATATTGTCATCTTCAAGATTAATTAGAGTATAAGATATGGGCATAAAAATTCTCCAATCAGTATTTACACAAACTTTTTTCAGTGAACTAAGAGAGACTAATAGATGGTTAACTTGCATTTTCCCCACTTTTCTCTTCCCTTCTTTACCCTCTTTTCCCATCCTAATTCCTTTTTCCTTTTAAACAATTTCTTTCCATGTCACAATATCTTTTATATAATTTGAATCATATTTACTCTTTAAATCTGTCATACCAGGGATACAATAGCATGTTTACACATATGAGTCTAATTTATTTCACTTATGGGTAAGACCTAAAGTTGCATATATTTACCTATAAAAGTTTCAACTTTATTGTCCTTTGTGGTTGGTACTACTTCACTGTATAATAGCACCTCTTGAGTCCAGGGATATAGCTCAGTGGCATAGCACCTGCCTGTTAAGCTCAAGATCCTGAGTTTGATTGTCAGTACCCCAAAAAAGAAAAATACCATATCTGCTTTATCCATTCCTCAGTTGATGGGCATTTGAGTTGTTTCTAAGACTTAGCTATTGTAAATAGCTGCTATAAACATGGGTGCATGTATATCATTGGTAATGCTGTTTTTAATTCTTCTGGGAAGACATCTAGCTGGGTCGAATGGGGCCTCTAATTCTTTTTTTTTTTTTTTTTTTTTTTTTAATATTATAGCCAGCTATGTGGTGCCAGGGATTGAACCACGGTCCCCGTGGTTGCCTAAGCTTTCCTAAGCAAGCGCTTTAGACCACTGAACCATCTCACCGGCCCTAATTCTAATTTTTTGAGGAATCTTCATGCTGATTTCTGCAATGGTCACAACAGTGGATATTTTGTTGTGCTCCTGATTTTAGAGTGACAGCTTTCTGTTTTTGTCCATTTAGTATAATGCTGTCTGTTGGTATATCATAGATGTCTTTTATCAGATGGAGGTAAAAACCATCTATTCCAGTTTTTTGTAGTGTTTTTACCATGAATGGGTGCTGGGCTTTGTTAAAAGCTTTTTAGGCATCTGTTAAAATGATCATGTGATTTTTTTTGTCTGTTTCTCTGTTAATATGGTACATTACATTTATTAATTTACATATTTTGAGTCATTCCTGCATTCCAGGGATTAGTCCCACTTGATCATGTTGTATAATCTTCTTGATGATAGTTAGCTAGTATCCTTTTGAAGATTTTTGTATCTACCTATATTAGGAATATTGGCCTATATTTCTCTTTTTTGGTTGAGTCTCTCCAGAGTTTTGATATCAGGATAATACTTGCCTCTGGGAGTGAGTTAGGAAGTATTATTTCCCTTTCAATATCATTAAAGAGTTTGAGGAGCATTAAATCTTTTCTCAATTTCTTGCAGAATTCAACGGTGAATCCATCAGGGCCTGAGCTTTTTCTTTGTTGGTAAAATTTAATTTATGTTTTCAATTTCATTAACTGATACTGGGTTATTCAGAGCTTTTCTATCTTCTAGATTCAGCTTTGATAATTCATACATATCTAGGAATCTGTCCATTTCTTCTGTGTTTTCCATCCCACGTGAGTAAACATTTTTGAAGTATTCATGATCTTCTGAATTTCCACAGAATCTGTAGTAATTTCACTCTTTGCATTCTTCAATGCATGAATTTTAGAGTTTTCTTTCCATCTTTTGATAAAGTTGGATAAGGGATTATTTATTTTATTTAATCTTCCAAGTAACCAACTGATTGGTTAATTCTTTATATTGTTTTCTTAGTCTAATTGTGTTAATTTCTACTCTGATCTTTTTTTTAAGAATTTTTTATTCTATTTATTATTTTTTTCTTGTTTCAGAACCTTTGTTTTTTTATTCACTCATTTTTTATGGCTGGCTCAGCCTGCCCCGAGGGCAGGGCTGGCGCAGCATGTGGTGCCGAGGATCGAACCACAGTCCCTGCAGCCGCCCAAGCTTCCCCAAGCAGGCGCTTTAGACCACTGAGCCATCCTGCCGGGCCCCTACTCTGATCTTATCATTTCCACTTTTGTGTGGATTTTGGGCTTGACTTGCTCTTCTTTTTATAGAAGCTTGAAGTAAAATATTAGGTTGTTTCTGTTCATTCTGTTTTCCCTGTGAGAATGTGAGAATTTACTGCTATAAATTTCCCTCTTTGAACGGCTTTTATTGTATCCCACAAGTTCTGGTATATTGTGTCTGCATTTTTGTTTAATTGTAGATATTGTTCAATTTTTTCTTTAATTTCATCTGTGTCCTATTGGTTGTTCAGGAGGATGTTGTTTATTTCTTCAGTTAAAAGATATTTTTACTGAGCGAGCGATTATTCTGTCTATAAAGTTTAAAAAGTAATTAGTACATATATATTATAAAATGCAGTTTCTTGATACAGATAAAATTTTATGGTCAAATATGAGCAAATAAAACACAGACTTTTGTAATCAGCTAGCACATAAAGAGAAGCTAAAAAAAAAACTCAACTGTCTTGAACACATTAGTTTTACAGTAGTGTGGTATCTAAACTGATGCTAGAATTTCTAGACTGTTACACAGCACTTAACAAGCAAAATGTATATTCATCTTTTTATAAAAATGCAGCTATATTAAATAAAGCATTTCAACTACATTGTATGAAATAAATTATTAGTTTGTATGAAACATTCTAATATAATACTTTCAGCTTTTTAAAACCATAACTTATGATCATAATTTGTTTTCATAGAATTTGATTACTGAAAAAAGATACATTAGTCGAGCAGTACTGTTTTTGCTAGAAAAATATCTATAAAGGTACTGAATAAAGAATAATGGAAAATACAGTATTTTATTAATTTCTGTTTAGAGAGTAGATCTTTTACTTTATCGCAGCATTTTGCATTTAGAGATAGATTTTGTTTTTATTTCAATGAGTTCTTCTACTCAGGCTAGAATACTTTGAATCAAGTCAAATATGAAAAGAGCTGAATGTGGGACCTTAAGCTGCATTTCAGGAGGCATATTAGGAATTTCTTCTCTACCTATAGTTACAGAACAAAGGTTCTTAGACTTATGATTTATTTTCTTGGCTATTTTTATTTCTGCTTCTTAGTGTCCTTTTGACATATTAAGTCTTGTATGAAGTGGCCTTAAGAAATTTGCAATCTTTCCAAGTTCTGTCCACAATCCAGTTTGATTGTCATTTTCATTATCTTTGCTAACCAAATACCTCAATACATTTAATGAAGCCATAAGCCTATCAGAGTTTTGCAGGAAATCTGTTTCAACACCTTCTAGAAGAAGAAACACTGCCAAATCTAAAAGATAAATCCACTGTGGTCCTGTAAACTATTTGTTAGGCACTTTCTTTTTTTTTTTTTGACCTGCTCATCCTGCCCTGAGGGCAGGACTGACTTGGCATGTGGTACTGGAAGATGAAACTGCAGTCCCATGCACCTGGCTAAGCTTGCCTAAGCAGGCACTTTAGACTGCTGAGCTATCTCACGGGCCCCTGTTAGGTGTTTTTTGTTGTTGTTTCTTTTTTTGACACAGGGTTTCACTATGCAGTTCAGGCTGGCCTTGAGCTCACTTTCATAGCCCAGGCTGGTCTCAAACTCGCACTGATCCTCCTGCCTCAGCCTCCCAAGTGCTGGGATTACAGGCATGCACCACCACACCCGGCTGTTAGGTTTTTTCTTAAATGACAAGTCAATTTGATTTTTGATATTTTGAATAATAGAAGAGGAAGATGTTTCTTAATTTCCATGTTAATATGGAGTTTTGTAGTTACTTTTGCCTTTAAGTTCCAGTTTCATGCTGGGCGTGGTGGCGCACGCCTGTAATCCCAGCACTCGGGAAGCTGGGGCAGGAGGATCGCTGTGAGTTCGAGACCAGCCTGGGCTACAAAAGTGAGCTCAAGGCCAGCCTGAACTGCATAGTGAGACCCTGTCTCAAAAAGACAAAAAAAAAAAAAGTTCCAGTTTCATTACAGTATGGTCAGATAATATGTGTGGTATAATTTCAGTTCCTTTGTATTTACTTAGTCATGTTTTATGGGTGGGTATATGGTCTATTTTAAAGGACATTTCATGTGCAGCTGAGAAGAATTTGTATTCTGTTGTGTGGAACACTGTAGGTTTCTAGTAATCCTCTATTTCACTGTCTCCTGGACTTGTTCTGGGAGGGCTGGAGGTCTGAGATTGCATTTTGTTTCTACATCTTGTCATTTTCCATCTCAAAATTTGTTTTATTTTGTTTACTGTGTTGCTGCTTGTAAGCTTTTGTAGTAGGTAGCTACATCATTAATATCACAGACTCTTTAGAAAAAGTGTTCTTCAAGGATGTCCTCTGTGTGTAGGAGGTTCTTGGTTTGCCTATTTGAAGATGCTGCCCTTGAAATTAATTAAGAGTGAGATGTTGGTAACTGACTCAGTTTCTGTCCTTTGGTGTTGAGCTGTGGTAGGGTTATTACCGCAGAGCTTTACAGTATTGTTAGGGAAGTGGAGAACAACTGATTATAGCAAATATAGTATCCTATCTACAGTAGCATAACTAGCAAAAGTGTCTAGCAGTTTAGAAACTGACAAGCTGGTATAACTATTAATTTTGTACCTTAACCCTTAGGAGCAAAATCTACAGTTATATAACAGAACCAATTATAAATTAGTAGCTTGTATGCAAAATGTTTCCCCTTGGTAGAGTGGTTTTAGCCAGTGGTGGGGAAATTTAAGAGAGATAGTGAATAAAGCAAAATTGGAGGACAAACATCACACAAGCTTTGGAAAACTAGAGAAGAGAGCAGAAAAGAAAGAATGAAGGAGTAAGTAAGAGATTATGTGAATTTGGGGGATTGGATTACTTTTCTGTGGCTGAAGTTTGTTCTCCCCAGTCATTTAGAAAAGAGGAAAAACAAAATGAAAAAAAGAAAAGAAAAAAGAAAGATAAAAATGAAGGAAAAACTAGGGGTGGCCCCATCTACCCACTTCTACTCCATGTGTCTTGTCCCCATGTGCAATGTGGATTTACCTAACTTACCACCTGTTGGCTTGCGTTGTTAAAGTTTTTGGGTTTTTTTTTTGTCTTTTTGAGACAGGGTCTTACTATGCAGTTCAAACTGGCCTTCAGCTCACTTTTGTACCCAAGGCTGATGTCAAACTTATACTGATCCTCCTGCCTCAGCCTCCCAAGTGCTGGGATTACAGGCGTGTGCTACCACGCCCGGCTTGTGCTGTTAACGTTGCTTCAGGCTTTTCCACTTGCCTTGTTCTGCCTGTCTGTTGCGTACATCCCAGTCAGGGTCCTGTTGTGTGGCTGGTGTTCCTGGGTCACCTGGGCCCACCAATGTAGTAGGAAGGAGCATCACTTGGCTTCTTCCCACCTGGCTAGTTGCTAGGTCCCCCAGTGTAGTGGGGAGGAGCTGGTCACCTTCTCATGGTTTTTAAAATCATGAATATAGCCCAGCGTGGTGGCACATGCCTGTAGTCCCAGCACTTGGGAGGCTAAGGCAGGAGGATCAGTGTGAGTTTGAGACCAGCCTGGGCTACAAAAGTGAGCTCAAGACCAGCCTGAACTGCATAGCAAGACCCTGTCTCAAAAAGACAAATAAAATAAAATAAAATCACGAATGAATGTTTGATTTTATCAAAGACATTTTCTGTATTTGTTGAGATTATCATATGATGATGATGATGATGATGTTGATGATGATGATGGTGATGATGATGATGATGATGATGATTTTGGTACTGAGGATCAAACTCAGGACCGTTTGTATGTTTGCCAGGCAGGCAGTTATGCTACTGAGCTATATCCCTAGCCCCTATCATGTGATTTTTGTCCTTGCTTCAGTTTATATAATGTATTATAATTACTGATTTATGTATATTGAATAATCTTCATATATCTAGGATGAAACCAACTTGGTTATGATATGTGATCTTTTTTTTTAAATAATTTTTTATTTTATTTTTTTCTTGTTTCAGAACCCTTATTTGTTCATTCACTCATTTCCATGGCTGCCTCAGCCCGCCCCAAGGGCAGGGCCGGTGCAGCATGTGGTGCCGGGGATCAAACCCACGGTTCCTGAAGCTGCCCAAGCTTTCCCAAGCTGGCGCTTTAGACCACTGAGCCATCCTGCTGGGCCCGATATGTGATCTTTTAAATTGTTTACATTCTGTTTGCCAGTATCTTGTTAAAGATTTTTTCATTTATTATTTATTTATTTATTTATTTTTTTGGTAGGACCAGGTTCTAATTCACAATCTTGCACTTGTCATGCAGGCACTTGTGCCACAAAGCTATCTACCCAGCCCCTTGTTTGTGTTTTTAAAGTTTCCTTTTTTTTGTTAAGTCTTTGTATGGTTTTGGTACCAGGGTAATGTTAATATCCAGATATGAGTTTGGTGCTGCCTCTGCTCTTTCAATGTCATGGCAGAGAGTTGTGTTTGTTTTGTTTTTATTTTTTTGATACAGGGTCTTGCTATGTGGTTCAGACTGGCCTTGACCTCACTAAGTAGCCTCAGCAGGTCTTATACTCATAACAGTCCTCCTGGTTCAGCCTCCTGCGTGCTTGTATTTCCATATCTTTGGAAATTCTTTTAGATCCTTTAGATAGATTTGTTCTGTTGTGACTTGAAAGTAGTTAGATTATTTCAGTTGTTTTGTATTTATTTAAATATGGTTTATGCCCTAAGTTATGATCTATTTTGGAAAAGGTTCTATATGCTACTAAGAAAAATGTATATTCTGTTATTATTGGATGAAACACTCTTTAGATATCTGTTAAGTGCATTTGTTCCATGGTGTGATTTAATTTTGATATTTCCTTATTGATTTTTTATGTTTGGTTGACCTGCTTATTTGTGGGAATAGGGTATTCAGGTTCCTTGCTATGCTTATATTGAAGTCTGGTTTTTTTTAATGTCCAGTAGTTTTTATTTTATGAAATCAGGCATATCAGTATTTGGTGCATAGATATTTATAATTGTTATCTCTTCCTATTGAGCTACTCATTTTATCAGTATGTAGTGATTATCTTTGTCTCTTCTGATCAGCTTTACATTGAAGTCTCCTATGTCTGAAAATAAGATAGCTACTTCTAGTTGGTTTTGGGCTCCAGTTGCATGGAGTATTGTTTTCTATTCTTTTAGTTCCAGTCTGTGTGCTTTGTTTTGGATGAAGTGTGCTTCTTCCAGGTGACATGTAGTTGAATTTTAGTTTTTTATCCAATCTCTCCATCTATGTCTTTTGTTTGAGGAATTAAGACCACTGATGTTGAAAGTTATTATTGTAAGATGTTTATTGAGTCCAGCTGTTACATTATTTTTCCAGTGAGAATTCATTTTTTTCTTTTTGTTTAGCTATACATCTAATTAGATATATATGCTCTTTTGGGTTCTTTGGTATTAATAATCTCCCTAGCTCTATTTAGTATTCCCTGAAGTATTTTCTTCAGTTTAAGTTTAGTGATCATGTATTTCTTTAGAATTTCTTTGTAATGGAAAGTCTACTTTTTTGTCACCGTTTTTTCATTGTGTTTTAGTACAGGGTCTACAGGGTATCACTATATGGATTGGACTCTTAGTGATCCTCCTGTTTTCAGCCTCCCAACCACTGGAATTACAGGCAGGTGCTACCACACCTAGTCTCAATCACTGTCTCAGAGTGCTCCGGGGACAGGGCCAGCATGGCATGTGGTATATTGAACCTGGTCCCTCCCCTTGTCTAAGCAGGCACTTTAGTCTGCTGAGCAATCTGGCTGGCCTCTTTTGTCACTTTTGAAGGCTAATTTTGTAGCATATAAAAGTCTGAGGTAACAGTTATTTTCTTTCAGGGCTTACAAAACTAGTCTAAGCTCTCCTGACCTTTAAGATTTGTGCTAAAAAATTTATTATTCTGACAAGCTTGCCTTTATAGATTACTTGCTGATTTTCTCTGATGGCTTTTATTATTCTCTATTTTTTTAAATTTCCATTATGGTATTTGGTGAGGCTCTTTTCTGGTCATGGCTATTTGGAATTCTATATTCCTGTTATACTTGAATATTCAATTCTTTCCCTAGATTTGGCAAATTTTCTGCTATGATTTATATATTTTTTTATAACTTTTGAGTTGTCTTCTAATTCCTTTAGTCCTGTAGTTGTGAGGTTGATTTTTTTTTTTTTTTTTTGGTCTTTTTGAGACAGGGTCTCGCTATGCAGTGGAGGCTGGCCTTGAGCTCACTTTTGTAGCCCAGGCTGGTCTCGAACTCACACCGATCCTCCTGCCTCAGCCTCCCGAGTGCTGGGATTACAGGCATGAGCCACCACGCCCGGCTTGTGAGGTTGATTTTTGATAGGTTTTTTTTTTTTTTTTTTTTTTTTCAGGACCAGGGTTCAAACTCACGACCTTGCACTTGCCAGGCAGGCATTTGTGCCACAGAGCTATCTCCCTGGCCCTTGAGGTTGGTTTTTTTGGGGTTATTTTAAAAGTTTTTGGGCATAAGTTTCATGGTATCTTACTGTTTTTTTGGGTGGTAGTGATTACATTGTATACTATCTTGAGTTCAACTTCTGATACCCTGTCCCCACACTGGTCAATTTGAAAGGCTAATTTTGTAAAATATACAAGTCTGGGTAAAGAATTATTTTCTTTCAGGGCTCCAAAATTTTCCTCCAAGTTCTCCTGATGTTTAAGATTTGTGCTATCCCCTTTCAGGTCAAATCTGCTACTCACATTCTCCATTGAACTTTTTGTGTCCTGAATTTCTGCTTATTTCTTTCTATAATTTATTGTTCTCAAAATGATCATTCATATCTTATATTGTCTTATTTAACAGTTTATTTTTTCGTTTTAAAGTTACGGGATATTTTTTTCCTTTTTTTTTAAGAATTTTTTATTTTATTTTATTTTTTTCTTGTTTCAGAACTTTTGTTTGTTTATTTATTTTTATGGCCAGCTCAGCTTGCCCTCAGGGCAGGGCTGGTGCAGCATGTGGTGCGGGGGAACGAACCTTGGTCCCTGCAGCCGCCAAGCTTTGCTAAGCAGGCGCTTTAGACCACTGAGTCATCCTGCCGGGTCCCATAAAGTTATGGAATATTTTATTAATTAACTTATTTAAGTCTTTTTCTTTCACAAGACAGGATCTTGTTTATGTAGTCCAAACTGGCTTAAGCACAGTATACCTCAGGCAGGCCTTGTTCTCATGGTGATCCTTTTGCTTCAGCTTCCTACATTCTGAAGTTACAGGATTATACTACCATGCTTGGCTCTTTTTTTTTTTTTTTTTGAGAGACACAGCAACCATTTTATTAGCCTCCCCTCGCCCTGCAGCCCTGAATCCCACCCCACCAAGTACAGCCGACTTCGCTGGAGATCGGTCTTTGGGTGGCAGCTCCCAGGCGCCTGCATCTCGGAGGTGCATGCTTGGCTCATTTAAATTCTCTTTAAGCTCACTAAACATCTTACAAATTTGCTTATATGTTTCTACTTGGTTTTTTAGTCCTTTGCCTATAAACTTTCTCTAGTGCTTTCTTTATCAGCTTTTATGAAATTAAGGGATTTTAGAAGTATGTTGTTGAGTTACTTCTTTTTTTTTTTTTCTTAATTTATTCAGTATAGGATCTACAGGGTCTCACTGCTTAGATTAAACTTGTGTTTTCAGCCTCCCAAATGCTGGGGTTACAGGTACATGTCACTATGCCCAGTCTCAATCACGTCTCAGTGTGCCCTGGGGGCTGGGCTAGCCTGGCATGCTGAGAATCAACCCCCTGCCTCTGCACTCTGTCTAAGCAGTTGCTTTAGTCTGCTGAGCGATCTGTCTGGCTCCTTATTGAGTTACCTTTAATCTTCTTTTACTGCTACAGGTTAAAGACTAATTGGGATAGAAAAATTCTGTTATTACTGGGGAAGTCTATTTAGTAAGATTCTATCTCCCTGTATTGTGTCCTTGAGCTTGGTTATATTCTGATGTTTATACCCTTCTTCAACCTACTGTACATAATATTTGTCAGTTTTCTTACTGACCAATCTTCTGGGGATTTCATCTCCATTACCACTCAGAGCATAAAGTGAACATTTTTTTTTTTTTAGAAAAGAATACAAAAATAATAAAAACATTAAAAATGATACAGAATTTCACTAAGCAAAATGATAGGAATTCAATAATAGTTGTTATATTATATATTGTTGTTTTCAAATTAGTTGTTCAGATTACCAGATATAAGCTTGTAAATTGGTCAAAAACAAAAAATTTAAGCATTAACTGCTCCTTTCAATAGAACAGCAGAAAGCCATACAATCATCCAAGCTATCCTGTATATATACATATATATTTCTTTTTCCCTTTTTTCTTTCTTCTTTCCCTCATACCAGTTGTCTCTTACTTTGAACAACTTCTTTCTGTTGTAGAGTATCCATTGTACCTTTCAGATCCTATTTATTCTTTCAGGTTCTTACACTAGGAAGACAATACAATGTTTTCATATGTGGGTCTAATTTATTTCACTTATGAGTATGGTCTCTAGTTACATCCATTTACCTATAAAAGACTTGAATTTGTTTTTTCCTATATCTGAGTAATATTCCATTGTATCAAAGTACTACATCTTTTTTATCTGTTCCTAAGTTGATGGCATTTGGGTTATTTCCAAGAGTTGGCTGTGATGATTTGTGCTGCTATAAACATGGGTGCACATATATCACTGTCATAGGATGTTTTTAATTCTTCTGGAAAAATATCCAGGAGGGAAATAGCTGTCTTGAATGGGATCACCAATCCTAGAATTTTAAGGGATCTCTACACTGATTTCCACATTGGGTGCACCAGTCTACACTCCCACCAACAGTGGAGAATGGCTCTTTTTCCCCGCAACACTCTTCCAGCATTTTTATTGGTTGACTTCTTGATAATAGGGTTAAGGCTAGCCATTCATTCTGGGGTGAGATGAAATCTCAGTGCCGTTTTAACTTGCATTTCTCAAATGACTACTGATGTTGAACATTTTTCATGTATTTATTTGCCATTTGTATTTCTTCATCTGAGAAATATGTATTCATCTCAGGTGCCCAAATTGAGCAGTATTAATGTTGATGATTCATAGGCAAATCAGATGTTGGCATAGAGTAAAAATTAATTAAAAATAGCAACTAAGATACATTAACAGTAGAAATCAACAATAGAGTTAAAGGCAAACTCCATATTGAGTTCTTATCACCACCAATATGAGCTACAACTCTACCACCCTCAACAATAAAAACGAGATCTGCAATAGTAATATAGACAAAAAGACAAATTAAATATTGATATACAGTAAATATCTGCTAAAAATAACAACTGTGCTGCCAGTAACCACAAAAATAAGCAATAACATAAACCAAATAGGAATAAATTAGTAAAGCTTACCAGTGATAATAACAATAATAAAAATGGAGTGGGTGGAGAGAGAATATGAAAGTAAAATTTGAAAAAGGAAGTTGAGAAGAAAATAATATAAAAATCCAGTTTAAAAAATGAAAGAAAATAGAATTAGATAAAAGTAACAGGAAAAAATAAGAATGAGAAAAAAAGAGTAACACAAAAACAAAAGAATTAAAAGAAAATACCAATGTCAAAAAAATATAGAGATATTAATAAAAAAAAATCTTGGTCTGCATTGATGTGCTTAGTTAGTTTCTTCCAGTGGCTATGTAATTGGAATCAGCCAGACATAGGAGAGGGGGAATGAATTATATTTAGGGTCTATTATGTTAGTACATCTACGTTCCTTGTATCTATGCTGACTCCTACCCTGCTTTCCCTGTTGGCATAGTCTTTGCATTTGAGCTGTATTCACTCCAGTGTTATTAGTGTTTTTATTTATTTTTATTTTTATCTTTTGACGAGAGTACAAATTAGAATTAAAGCAGAAAAAATTACAAGTGATACAGATTTTCACTTAACAAAGTAATATGAATTTCACAGAATTTATTGTAGTACATGGTGTTGTCTTCCAGCCAGTTATTCATATTACCTGTTATATTCATGTTATATCAGAAGATGAAAGAAAAAAATACATAAGAAGTTAGGAAGACGAAAAGTTCAATCAATGGAAAAAAGAAGACAAAACAAATTAAGCATTCCTTTCCACAGACCAGCAGAAATACACAGTACAGTTGTCCAAACCATCCTGCTTATATTCTTAGATAAATCTCTTTCCCACACTCCTTCTCTTGTCCTTCTCTCAACTCAGTAACTCTTTCCTTTTAAATAAGTTTATTCCTTTTTCCCAGTATCTACTGCACCCTTCAGATTCCATTTTTCTCTTTTAGGTTCTCACATTAAGGCGACAATATGATGTTTGCACATGCAGGTCTGATTTATTTCACTTAAGAGTATGTTCTCTAGTTGCATCCATTTACTGATGAAACTCAATTTATCCTGTTTTATAACTGAATAATACTCCATCATGTAAAAATACCACATCTTCTTTATCCATTCTTCAGTTGATGAGCGTCTGGGTTGTTTCCAGGATTTAGCTATGACAAATTGTGCTGCTATAAACATGCGCACACATATATCACTGTGGTATGAGGTTTTCAGTTCTTCTGGAAAAATACCCAGGAGGGAAATTGCTGTCTTTTTTTTTTTAATGCATTTGGTTGTTACAGGATCTTACCATGCAGCTTGGACTCATAATGATTCTCCTGTTTTCAGTCTTCCCAGCCCTAGGATTACAGGCCTACAACACTGTGGCCTGGACTCTGTGGCCAGCTCAGCCTGCCCTGGGGGCAGGTCTGGTGCAGCATGTGGTGCTGGGAATTGAACTGGTATACCTGTGCTTGCCTAAAGTTGGCTAAGCAGGCACTTTAGTCCACTGAGCTATCTCACCGGCCCTAGCTGTCTTGAATGGGATCTCTAATCCTAGGTTTTTAAGGAATATCCACACTGATTTCCATAGTGGTCGTGCCATTTTGTACTCTCAACAACAGTGGAAAAGTGTTCATTTTTCTCCACAGCCTCCCCCACATTTGTTATTAACTGACTACTTGATGTTAGCCATTCTTTCTGGAGTGAGATGAAATCTGTGTTGTTTTAATTTGCATTTCTCAAATGACCAATGATGTTGAATAGTTTTTCATATATTTACTTGCCATTTGTATTTCTTCCTTTGAGAAGTGTATATTCATCTCAGATGCTCATTTTTTGGATTTTCTTTTTTGAGATTTACTTTGAAGTGCAAAAGCTTTTCAAAAAGGTGAGATCCCAGTTGTTGATTCTTTGAAGTATTTCCTATGAAGTTTGGCATTTGTTCATGAATTCTTTACCTACCTGTATTAGTTACTTTTTACTCATCACTGGGACAAATGCCCAACACTCAAAATAAAGGAAGGAGAGGTTTATTTAGCTCAGTTTGTGAAGGTTTTGGTTCATACTATGCTGGCTCCAAGGCAAATGACAGCAGTTCTTGGTGGCAGAAAACAATGAAGAGCCGAGGAGGAGCAACAGCTGTTGCAGTTTGGAAGCCTCTCTCTTCCAAATTCTGCACCAGTGGTCCATTGTGAAGATCAGACCTCCTCCGACGTGGCATGGCTGTGAAGATCAAACTCTTCTAAAGACCACGACGTCTTCAAGGAAGTGGGGCAGGGCCACACAAAGTCTTCCTTAACTCCTTTTTATACACTTTCTGCTAATGCTGTTTTTTGTTTGTTTTCGGCAGGACCAGGATTGGAACTCATGACCTTGCACTTGCCAGGCAGGCACTTGTGCCATGGAGCTATCTCCTTGGCCCCTGAGTCACTCTGGGGTGGCCTGTCTGGCCCTAGGGTGGAACCAATCACACCCCAGGGTAGGGCCAATCACAACCAATGGCAGGCCCTCTGCATCCTGCAGGATGGAGCCCCCACAGCCTGGAACCAGCAGAGCTATCCAGCCAAGCTTCCTCAAATTGACATAATGTATCAATTACCACACTATCCCTATGTCTTTAAGATTTTTACCTATATTTTCTTCCAGAAGATTTAGTGTTTCTGTTTTAATATTTAAATCTGATCCATTTTGACTGTAGCTTTGTGAATAGTGATAGGTCTGGGTCTGGTATTAGTCTTTGGCGTGTGGAAAGCCAGTTTTTCCAGCACCATTTATTAAAGAGGCTATCTTTCTTCCAATGAGCATATTTGGCCCCTTTATCAAAGATAAGGTGGCTGATTGTGTTTGTAGTTGTGTGTACATATTCTAATCTGTTTCATTGGTCCTCAGGTCTGTTTCTATACCAGTACCATGCTCATTTTATAATCAGTAGCCTTGTAGTATAATTTCAGGTCAGGGATTGTGATATCTCCTGTCTTTCCTTAGTTTCACAGGGTAGCTTTTGATATTCTGGGTCTCTTCTGGGTTCAAATTAGTTTGAGGAAAGTTTTGCCTAGCTCTGTGAGGTATACTAATGGTATTTTAATTGGGATTGCATTCAATCTGTATAACAATTTTAGGAATATGGCCATTTTCACAATGTTGGTTCTTCCTATCCAGGAGTATGGAATATCTTTCCATTTTCTGAAGTCCTCTTTAACCTCTTTTCTCAAAGTACCATAATTTTCACTGAATAAATTGTTTATGTCCTTTGTGAGGTGGATTCCTCAATATTTCATTTCTTTGGATGTTGTTGTGAAAGTCATGATTTTCCTATTTTTTTCTCTCAGTGCACTCATTGTTTGTGTACAAAAGTGCTACTGAGTTTTGGGTGTTGACTTTGTACACAGCTACTTTGCTGAATTTGGTGAATGAATTTACAAGACTCTTGGTGTAGGTTTTGGGCTCTTCTATGTAGAATATCATATCATCTACAAATAATGATAGTTTCACTTCTTTTCCAAAAAAAAAAAAATATAGATCTTTCCTTTTACATTCATTAATTGCACCACTGTCTTTGATGTTTGAAAGTCAATCTTCAGTTTCATTCAAGTGGATTTGCCAGCTTTCAGTGGGGTTCTTAATTTCCTGGATAGCTATTTGAATCTGTTTCATGCATTCTAATTCTCCTGTATTGTTCATGTAGTGTTTCCATCATTTTTCTCTTCTCCTCTATTTTTATCTGTTTTCTTTAGTTGTGCTTAGCAATTCTTTCACAATTATTGTCATTTTTAAGTAATATGAAACTATTGGACACTGCTCACCATTATTTACAATAAAGTAAACAATATACATTAGGATAATATTCTGACTTGGCTTCTGCTGAAAACAGTAATTTGAGTACTGAAAAGATTGGGCCTATGTGTAAAGAACAAGTTGGGGTAAAGGAAAAACATGCGAGTCAATAATTTAGATTACAAGCCGGGCGTGGTGGCTCACGCCTGTAATCCCAGCACTTGGGAGGCTGAGGCAGGAGGATTGGTGTGAGTTCGAGACCAGCCTGGGCTACAAAAGTGAGCTCAAGGCCAGCCTCAACTGCATAGCGAGACCCTGTCTCAAAAAGACAAAAAAAAAAAAAAAATTTAGATTACAAGTTTATCCATTCATTTATTCTAGGTCCTAAATTGTGAACATCTCCAGCTACTCAGTAAGTTTCCATGAACCAAGTCTTAAGATATATATGAATCCTGACTTTTGAGAGCAGGTTTTCAATTTGCTAAGAGGTAATGAATCTTGAGGAGTCTTTAATGTTCCCTTGTTAAATCTTCCTTAGCAAATTCAACAAACCAAGTTTTGACTTGCTATCTTATTTGGGTGGGGAAGTTGTTGGTAGAGATCAGAATTTGTTTTTCTCTTTTTAAAAAAGAATTTAAAAACTGTATGTATGTATGTATGTATGTATGTATGTATGTATGTTATGTCTGGCTCAGTCTGCCCTAGGGGCGGGGCTGGTGCAGCATGTGGTGCTAGGGATTGAACTGCAGTCTCTGTGGTTGCCTAAGCTTGCAAAGCAGGCACTTCAGACTGCTGAGCCATCTTGCCAGCCTCTTTTTGAGACAGGATCTTGCTATGCAGTTAAGGCTGGCCTTACATTCACTTTGTAGCCCAGGATGGCCTTGAACTCCCAAGACTCTCCTGCTTCAGTCTCCCAAGTGCTACAATAGTATAGGTGTACACTACCACAACCAGATAGATAAGACCTTTTTATTTGGTCTTTTTGAGACAGGGTCTCGCTATGCAGTTCAGGCTGGCTTTGAGCTCACTTTTGTAGCCCAGGCTAGTCTCAAACTTGCACCTATCCTCCTGTCTCAGCCTCTCAAGTGCTGGGATTACAGGCGTGCACTACCATGCCCAGCTAGATAAGACCTTTTTTAGGGGGGGAATTTTGGAAGTAAATTGCATTTATTTATTTGTTTGTTTGTTTTTTCTTGTTTGAGAACTTTTGTTTGTTTATTTATTTTTATGGCCGTCTCAGCCTGCCCTGAGAGCAGGGCTGGCGCAGCATGTGGTGCCGGGGATGGAACCGCGGTCCCTGCAGTCGCCCAAGCTTTCCTAAGCATGTACTTTAGACCACTGAGCCATCCTGCCGGGCCCCGTAAATTGCATTTTTGTGATTAAAGACAGATATGGATTCTGATCTGGCTGCTTTGAAAATACCTACTTTATTTTATTTATTTATGTATTTATTTTGCCGGGACTAGGGTTTGAACTCACAACCTTCTACTTGCCAGGCAGGCACTTATGCCATGAAGCTATCTCCCCAGCCCCTGAAAATATCTACTTTAAACTATCAAATTAACCACAAAACCATCCATCTAACTTAAAATATTATGACATCAGGAAAACTTTCTATTTAAATGGAAGTGATAGGTTGCTTAAAATGATGGAGTTTCAAACATGAGCTTATCACTCATAGTTTTTGTTTTGGCAAATGTTTAAAAACGAAACAAAAAACACATAAGAATTTTATTTATACACACACAAAAAAACTTCAGAATGGTCTTTAAACATATGAGCTAACACGTGAATTCTGATTTGGACTATGGACAATTCCCCCCCAACATTTCGAAAAGCAGAGGAAATGTATCAGACTGCCTAATACTTTTTTCTGATAAGGGAAGCAATTATAAAAGCTGTATTTATTTGTTGAAAGTAACCATTGCTATAGTTGCAAAACAGACAAAACTCAACCACTCCCCCAAATACCACTTTCAAAACTGATATATTAAACTTGATTTTCAGGGCCTGGCGGGATGGCTCAGTGGTCTAAAGTGCCTGCTTCGGAAAGCTTGGGCGGCTTCAGGGACCGTGGTTCGATCCTGCGCACCACATGCTGTGCCAGCCCTGCCCTCACGGCGGGCTGAGCCGGCCAAGAAAATAAGTGAATAAACAAAGGTTCTGAAATAAGAAAAAAAAAAAAAGTTAAAAAAAAAATAAACTTGATTTTCGTTAGAATGTTTTTTTTCCACACTAGTAAATCAAAATCAAAATCAAGACCCATATTATATATATTATAAGTTATTGAGCTTCATCTTTTGGACAGGAATGCCAAGTTAGTCTCTTTGCATAAAAAGCAATCACAATTTGAGGAAATTTCATATTTGCCTCTTTTGCCAGCACCAAGTCAGCCTCATCGAATCTTTCCATTCATGAGAAACATCGATGCACTGCTACTATCTGTGGCATCAATTATGCATTCAGGATCAAGTCTTCCAGCAAAACCTCCTGGTTTGTTAGCAGCATCTCGTCTTTTCTTTGACTTGCTGTCATCAGATTCACTGTCAGATAAAGACTTATTTTTGTACCATCTTTTCCTTTACCAGTTTCTTGTGAATTAGGAAATGCTTCAAATGGTCCATGGCAATGCACGCCTATAATCCCAGCCCTTGGGAGGCTGAGGCAGGAGGATCAGTGTGAGTTCAAGACCAGCCTGGGCTACAGAAGTGAGCTCATGGCTAGCCTGAATTGCATAGTGAGACTCTGTCTCAAAAAGACAAAAAAAAAAAAAAAAAAAAAAAAAGAAAAAGAAAAACAACAAAAAAAGAAATGCTTCAATTAACTCTGGACAGCCTTAATTTTCTTCAGGTTCCCATGTATCGTCAGCATCTGTAAACCCCTTCCACTTCAGAAAATACTGCACTTCCCATTCATTACACACTGGTCTAGTACTTTTTCTATCACAAACTCTTCAGGTTTTGCTTCCTCAGCTTTTTTACCTTTTCTATTTTGTTTTTTTCCCCATTTTTTGCAATGTAATTTTATTGGAGGACATTTTTTACTGGAGACCTGAAGAACTATTATTCACTACTTTGGATGCTGGGTCACAGGTCCACAGAGTCTTGGCCTGCATGCCTGCAGCTCCTATCATTTCTTTTTGGACCCAAGAGATTATTTCTGACCTTATTCCTTTTGTAGGCTGATGGACTTTCTCTTTACTTTTTAGTTACTATCATTTTAGAGATTTCAGGCGTGTGAATTCCAAGTTCTTATATGTCTTTGTTTCCTAGATTTGTTCTGGGTGGGCTAGAGGATTGAGATTGCCTTTTCCTTCTGAGTTTTCGCACTTTTGAAGCTTCTAGTAATCACCCAGACAGAGTCCAGCAGGCACCCAGAGTCTGCCAAAGTTCTTAAATGACTCCAGGAAAACGTTGTGCTTGAGTGCACTGAGTATACAGGTCGCAGCTCTCTTGCACCCTTTAGGCCACTCAGAGTTCTCCTAAGTTCTTAACAGTTTGGACCTGCACTAGGAGAAGCTTCACGCCTGTGTGCTGGGGGATAAGGAAGGTCAGAGCTTACCAGAGTCCTACAGGCTGCTCAGAGTCTGCCAAAGTTCTTAAATGGTACCAGGAAAGTGCTGTTATTAGTGTTTATGACCTTTTGTGATCCCCAGTGAGCTTTCCATCCTGTGGGACTATGAGATGCCCCACTTGCACCAGAGACCCCTGTGTCAGTAAATCCTGGGATGTAGCAGATGTTCAAAGTTGAGGCATATCCCTGATTACATTAGTAAATGTGGAAAGGAAATGAACCCCTGAGTTCTCTCCCAAAAGTAAGAAGCAAGGGTTAGCCAGGTGGTCCACTGTACTAATTTCCAGTACTTTCAGATGCAGCCCTTTAGAAAACCACATGCGACTAATTTGGCTTCTCACCACAAAGGGCAGAGCCACAGTATCCGAAGTAGCCTGAGCTTACCACTGCTTAAACTTTTCAGGGGTCTCTACAATTGTCTCTTTGCTATTTCCAATCCAGTCACTTCGGTAGGGCAACCCCAAAATCCTGACGTGATTGTGCTAATTCCCAGAGGATGTCTCTACCTGCATGGCTATCAGCAGTCCCCAGGAAAGAAGCAGAGGGGATTTATAAAATGAAGACAAGAGACAAAAGTTAAAGTCAAATGGAGATCCCCTTTCTCCTGATGGGAAGAGAACTGAACAAACACTGTAAGGGTATTTATTTATATTCTTTACAAAACTAGCATCACAAGACACAGGGTTGCCTACTAACAATTGGAATTGCCCAGGTAAGGCGCTTGCCCAGAACCAAGGTAGCTTGATTACTTAGGCACTTTAGCCCTGTCTTGCCACACATATGTGACCAATTTCCAGCTTCAGCAGCTCCCTATAAGAGTAGCTCAGCTTAATAGATCCTTTTCAAAATGGCTCTGGACTTTATCATTCACAAATGTGGTAGATGTGGTAATGGATCGCTTTTCCAACACTATCCTGCTATGGGAAGTAGTCCCCACACTGTATATGCAACTTACAGTAGGAAATAGATCTCTTTCCCCCATTTTTGAGGTTCATGTTCCAGATTGCTTTTCTTTTTTATGTGTCTTCAGTTTCTTTGTGATGGATAGTTTTCTTGTTTGCTGTTTCTTGATTTTCAGAGCTAAGCCTTTTTTCTCTTTCATAAATGGTTGTTGTTTTACAGATGTCTTAATTCCAGATCCTGGAGAGGCTACATTTCCTTTTTTTTGCCACTTTCTAAAGCAGTTATGATTTTTTTGTTTGTTTGTGGTGCCAGAGATTGAACTCAGGACCCTGTGCTTGCCAGGCAAGTGCTTATTCCACTGAGCTATCTCCCCAAACCTGAAGCAGTTAGGGAAGTCTGTCTTATCTTTACAGGATATAATAAAAAGTACAGTGTTATGGTTTGTGACTAGGTGTCTCCTCCAAAGCCTCATGCAGTCATGGGGTGGCTTCTAGAGTTTATGATTAATTCTTGATCCAGTACTGGGATTGTGGATGTGTTACATCTGGCCTGAAGCAAATAATATGCATACAAATTTAAGGAGGAAAGAGAGGCCCAAGAGTAGCTACAGCTGCTGCCCCTCCCTTTTGACTGTTTGCTGTTTTCCTCTGCCATGAACAGCTGCCCTCTGATATGTGTCACACTGCCTTGAGCCAGCCAAATATGGACTAAAACCTCCACTAACAGTGAGCTAAATAAACACTTCATTCTTTCATTTTGAGTGTCAGATGTTTTGTTCCAGCAGCGAGTGAAAAATAGCTAAGACATACAGTGAGTGCTCTGCTGACTGCCTTCCACTAGAAAGGGAGGCTGGTAAAAACATTTCAGTGTCTTCAGTGTTCACCTTACCCACTGGATCTGGCACCATGAAACTTTTAATAACTCTTTCCCAAAGTCAAAATGACCATGACAAATATATATCTTAAATCAGTTCAGGATATCAAGGCACCCATAATAGTACTACAACTAAAGACATTCATCAAAAACTGTTCCTAGAATTGCTTCAGAAAGTGACAAGAATGGTAGAATAAGTGTGTTCAAAGTTAGGGAGAACATTTTGAAAAGGATTAATGGCAATATGTCCTACTGTAAGAAATTTTTAAAATTTAAATATGCCTCATAATTTTCAATTATATCTTGGATGTAGGCATGGATTACTAGGTCATATGATAACTGTGTCTCATATTTTAAGAAACTGCTGAATAAACTATTTTCCAAAGCACTAACATATGAAGGTTCCAGTTTCTCCATATCTAAGTTAACATTTATTTGTCTCTGTCTCTCTTTTTTTTTTTTGGTCTTTTTGAGACAGGGTCTCATCATGTAGTTCAGGCTGGCCTTGAGCTCACTTTTGTAGCCCAGGCTGGTCTCTGAAACTCACACTGATCCTCCTGCCTCAGCCTCCCAAGTGCTGGGATTACAGGCGTGAGCCACCATGCCCAGCTATGTCTCTGTCTCTTGAGTATTGTCATCTACTTCTTGGATATGAAGTGATATCTCACAATTTTGATTTATATTTCCTTAATGATTAATGACATTGACCATCTTTTCATGTCCTTATTGGCTATTTGTATATTTTCTATATTGAAATATTTATTCAGATCCTTTAGTCATTTTTAAGTTGAGATATTTGTCTTTTAACGGTTCTTTATTCTAGGTACAAATCCCTATATTGGTCACCTGTGTAGTTTCTGGACACCCACGAGTTAAGGAAAAAGAGGTTTAATTTGGGTTACTGTTTCAGTTATGTCTGTCTGTGGCCAGCTGACTTCAAGGGAGGAACATTATGGCGGGATGCTTTACCTCATGGTGAACAGGAAGCAAAGCACAGGGGAAGTGCCTAAACAGATATGTTATCCTCCAGTGTGTGCTCCTGCAACCCACTTCCAAATGGACCCTACCTGATTCATTTATTGATATCAGTAAATTAATCCACTGAAACTATAGCTTCTTGATGACCTAGTCAACTCTCTAGGAGACTTCTGTTCCAGTCAAGTTGACAAGATTACTGGCACAGGCCCTTACCAGACATGCACTCTATCTGCAGATCTCCCATTCTGTGGTTGTCTTTTTATCTTCTTGAAGTGTTTCCTTTTTTTCAACTTTTATGAATTTTCTATTCTTTTAAATTCTTTGAGGATTCAACTATTTGAAAAATCTTATAATATGCTGTGCAATCCTTCTGAAAATCTTTCGTGAGGCTTTCTATTGCCTAAAAGTAATAATTTATTATCAGAGAATACCAGAAAAGCATTGTTAAAAAGAAATCTCCCTAAAAATTCATTTGAAGGTAAGAAAAGTCCTATTTGGGCAGTCTGAGTTTAAAGCTCTATAGAAAATAATCAAGTTATTTTCTGTTTTTCTGCTGCAACTTTCAGTTAACCACTGCCAAAGATTCACAAAATTCTCTTTCCATATTTGGCTTCAACTCAGTTGTCTTTCTAGGAAATCCATCATTTTTCTTAGAAAGCTTGTTTTAGTAGTCAGGGCTGAGCTTTGATCTTTTCATTATTATTCTTGTAACAGTTAATCTTTTCCCAACACTTTTAGATAGAATGGAGGGCTATATCTCATTTGCAGGGATGGAAAAGAGAATAACATACATTTCAACAAATATTCTCTCTCATCTTCAAAATCCTTTTTATTGAAATCCTAGGAAACAGGATTGTTAGCCCCTTTGTCTAAACAAGTTAAACCAGACTCAAGACAGGTTAAGTAGTTATCCCAAAACTAGGCAAAAGTGAGTGACAAAACAGATTTTTAGGGTCTGCGGTGCCACTGCTATCACCGCTTGTGGCCCAGCTTTGCTCCAGTGTACCACCACCACCTCTCAGAGCACTGCTCTGCAGGCCGCCATGGTGAACATCACTGACACAAAGCTGAACAATATCCTGGGTGTCCTGTCAGGGCCAGCGAAGAAGGCATACAGGAAGTTAGCCAAGGAATATTATCCTGATGAGCACCCAAATACTGAGATAAATTTTTAAAGAAATAAGTTTTGCATATGAACCACTATCAAATCCAGAAAAGCACAAGTTATATAACAAATATGGAGAGCCCAGTCTTGCTTTCTTTTCTCTCTCTTCAATTTCTTTTCTGCATTCTTCAGACTTTAAGTTTTTGTACTTTCTCAGTATTTAGAAAGCGGATGGCAAGCAGCTCCAGCTGGGAATACTCATTGGCAAAGTCAGCATGAGTATTCCAGACCCAGGCACAGTCACTGCCAGCATTTTGGCTTTTAGCTCCATCATAGGATGTGATATAATGCTTGGTGCTGGACTGGGGAGATAGCTCCATGGCTCAAGTGCCTGCCTGGCCAGTGCAAGGTTGTGAGTTTGATCCCCAATCCCACCAAAAAAAAAAAAAAAAAAAAAGTTGGCGCAGGTTTCCAAGGCCTTGTCCCTCCTCATGAGAAGCAGATGGTCCCCTTATCCTTATACTTCAGGAGCTTGACATCACTAGTGCGTCATTCTTTCCATTCTGGACTATCATTCTCTGAAGCAAATCCGAACAACTTTGCTTACATTTGAAGAAGTTCTTCTTCATCTTCCTCCAGTGTTTTAATTTCTTTCTCAGGAAAAGAAACTATTGGTTCAAACTGGGGGTCATGGGTAGATTTGTCTGCGTTCTCAGTGGAGGTATCATGGCCTTCACGAGTATCCTTGGTAGCCACCATGGGAATGTGTCGACAGATGCTTGGCTAGCTAGTCCTTGCTGGCTCTCTGGCCTCTAGGTGGCTACTTGTTGCTCCTTCCCTCCAAATCTTGTTTTAGGATTCTAAATGCTGTTATTCTGTGTTCTAAAGACTGATATATAGGTTACAATGATCGGATGAGGAATAGGGTAAGGGAGCAAGAATGTTAGCAAGAAGTCCATGTTAAACTATTTTCAAGGTCAGACAATGGTACCATATGTATACCAAGGTGGTGGCAATGATCTGATTTGGAATATATTTTAAAAGCAGATGTGCAAGGGTGTTTTATTTTTATTTTTGTCTTATTGAGACAGGGTCTCACTATGCAGTTCAGGTTGGCCTTGAGCTCACTTTTGTAGCCCAGGCTGGTCTCGAACTCGCATCGATCCTCCTGCCTCAGCCTCCCAAGTGCTGGGATTACAGGCATGCGCCACCACGCCCGGCAAAGGGTGTTTTAATTTAACTATATACTATGTAATAGAGAAAAATAGAAGTCCATTTCTCAATGTGTAAAAATGTGTAACTGCTTTTTATCACATTCTATAGAGACTTGTTAGAACAACAATGATTGATAGAAAACCAATTCCAAGTCTAAGATGTTTGATATTCAGAAAGACAATGATGTCATGCTCAAGCACCTATGTTATAGAGTAATAGTATCACTAAGCTTTTCTTCTGTAGTGTTAAGAATATAAGTTTACAGACCAAAAATTAGAGAAAAAGAAAGGCTACAAGGATAGCCAATATTTTGGCCCTAGCCCTTCAGGGTCAGTGAGGATTCAGGACATAAAAGAACCTGTGCTATAACATCCTATAACTCAGTGGTTTCCCAAATTTTCTGTTCAAGGAGATTATGGGGCTACAGAGGTAAGGGACTGAAGATATATAGTGTGCCACAGGAGAGTCACTTAGAGAGAAAACATTCTCTTAGACAGTCACAGAGAGCAAACTGGTCAAGCAATGGCCATGACTCATCCAGATGGCTGACACTGACAACAGTTCTACAAAGCACTGTACATGGTTCCAAAGTAAATCCTAAGGGGATTTGACTGACCTTGAGAGATACAAAAGTCATGTGTTTTGCTGTATGGGTTGTGCTTAAACTTCCCCTTAACCACCCAGTAAAAAAGATTAACCACAAGGCATAAAATGGAAAGCTTGATTAGAATGCTGAGCTGTAAAAGGCTTAAATCAATAACTTCCAACATTGCCAGTTTTACCAATAACCCACTGCAATTATCAAACATTGGATTATGTATACAACTACTTTCTCTTGTTCAATGAGTTTAATGAGAAGAAATTTGGTTGCACCAATAATGATTTGAAAAATTATAACATCTACACCCTGTGCTCTGTATAACTAATAGGAGGACAACAATATGCATTGTATCAAATACTGAAACGTACCACTAATGTATTTTGAAATTGTCACATTTTTATATATTGTTATTTCTTATTAAAAGTAATAAATGTTAAAAATACAAAAAATAGAAATCCAAAATGAATATTAAATTCTTGGCTTAAGCAACTAGGAGGATAATGTTCTCATTTATTAAGATGAGAGCACTATAGGGCAGAGCAGGTGGGAAGACTCATAAAATGGATAAGACAGTGTTTTGAACATTACATTTGATCTTGTACCTTACTCACATAATGTTTCATGAGAACACAGACACAAACATTTATATGCTGTGTAATTCTACATAGATGATGTTTAAGAAAAGGCAAGACTATTGTAGGCGGTAGAAGTCATGGTTGTGGTAATGTATGGAAAGAGATATCAGCCAGGAAATTATATATGAGAAACTTCTGGGGTGCTACTGATGTTTGATATCTTGACCTGGGTGGATGGCTATAGAGATAGACATAAATATAGATAAAACTATAGGTGCCTTATGACTATTAATGTATATGAGATAAGTTTTGATATTTTCAAGTTGAGATGCTTATTAGTCTTCAGGTAGAGATGGAATGAGGCAGACTGTGATACAGGAGACTGGAATTTAGAGTAGAGACTGGAGCTATACATTTATATTTGGAGTCAGTGTATAGATATATTGAAGTCATAGGATTAGATGAAATCATGTTCCAACATTTAGAAGTAAGAGATAAATATTCAGGAAAGAACGGGACTGGGGAGATAGCTTAGTGACTTAAGCACCTGCTTGGCAAACACAAGGTCCTGAATTTGATGCTTAGTACAAAAAAAAAAACAGGAAAGGAAAGTTAAACTTAATGGCTAATGTACAAATAAGAAAACCAGAAGAGTACAGTGTCTCAGAAGCTGTGAAAGGAGAATGTCTGAAGGAGGCAGGAGTCCTAGCTATGACAAAAGTAATCAAAAGGTTAAATAAAATAAGGATCAAGGATTGAGAATTTTAAAACCCAGACCTAACTTTGTTAGTTAGCAGATGTAATTGGCAAACCAGAAACCTCAATGATTTACTTTTTATTACTCTTCTCTGTGATTTATTATGAAATCTTAGAGTAAGATTATCTCCTCCCAACCTGTCAAATCCACTTCTACTTCTTTTTACCTTGGGAGATGAAGCTGGCAGGGGTGATTAGTTTTTGGGTTGTCACATTTAGCAGATGTAAAAATATCCAATTAAATTTTAATTCAGACCCACAACAAATAATATTTTAGTATTAGTATGCTCTAATATTACATAAACTTCTACATGGAATATATGTACATTAAAAATGTTTATCTGAAATTCAAAGTGAACTACATAACCTGTATTTTTTTTATCTGACAACTCTGTTAAGCCTCTGCTGTGGAATATGTAAAAACATGCATGCATCACAAAAAGAACAGATTGTGTGCCAAATTAAGGAGTTTGAATGTTTAACTTTAGGACAGTGGAAAGTCTTTGAAGAGTTGTAAGCAAGTGATTTTAAGTTTACATTTTAGGAATACATGAAGGAAAATGGACTACAGAATGATTTAAATTGAAAAACTATGGGAATAATCTAAAAGCAAATCTGGTGCTTTAAATCAAGGTAGTGGAGCAAGTATAAAGGATAATCAAATATGTAATATCAAGCGTACACAATAGGTAAAACTGGCACATTGTGTACACTCAATAAATACCCTTACTTTGGATTGAGTCTTGAGAATAAGAAAAGGAAATACTAAAAAACTTGTGATAAATGCTAGGAAATCTGGGAGAAGTGCATGGCTGTACTTGGTGGGTGAGGCAGGAGGATCACTTGAGCCCAGGAGTTCCAGGTTAGGCAACATAATAAGACCCTGTCTCAAAAAATAATTAATAAATGAATACTGGTAGAAAAATTTCACTGGAATGGGAAATCTCATTTCACTGGAAATGGAAATCTCCTGATACAGGAGAGTCTCAAAAATTTATGATCACCAGAAAAGATTCTCAAGGATACCCTGGAGAGAGACAAGCCCACATTGCCAATAAGGCAAAAAGAATAAATAACTGGTGGAAAAAGTATCTAAGCAAAAAGGGAAGAAAGATAAGGAATCCAGCACAAGAAAATAATGCAGTGACATCAATAAGTCAGTAATTCTCAGTAGTAACTCTCAGTGGGAATGGTCTCAGTTAATCAGAAGACGTATATTAGCAAAACATCAAAAAATAAAATCCAATGATATATAATATATATGAAGCATATTTAATTTAAAAAGAAACTCATAGACTAAAGATCAAAGGCTAGAAAATAATATTCCATACAGCAAAATTCAGAAAAAATGCACAAACAAATCCAGGAACACTCAACTTACCTTATCTTCAGCAAAGGGGTCAGATACTTTCACTGAAGGAAAGATAGCCTCCTTAACAAATACTCCAAGGGAAACCAGCTGTCCACAAGCCAAATACTGAACCTAGACCGATGTCTCTCACTGTGCACTAAACTAAAATCAAAATAGATGAAAGATTCCGTATTAAAACAAACCCTTAATTTGCTGGAAGATATAATAATTAAAACTCTTGACATACAGGTATAGTCAGAGATTTTCTAAAGAAAACCCTGGCTACATAAGAAATAATACCAAGAAAAAACAAATAGGATATCATCATATCAAAAAGCCTTTCTCTATAGGAAAGGAAGCCACCTACAAAGTGAAGAGACAGCCTACTGAGTGGAAATTTTTTCCCAACTACTCTTTAAACAAAGGACTAATATCTCTAATATATATATATAAAGAACTCAAAAATTAGAACTTTGAAATTTAAAGACCCCATAAATAAATGGGCATATAACAAAGACACTTCTCAGATAAAGAAGTCAAATGAAAAATTATCAACATTGTTGACTATTCAAGAAATGCAAGTTAAAGTAACACTGAGAAAACCAGTTGAATGTGTGTGGAGGAGATATCTTCTTCTGGTCGAGCAGTGGAGGTAGCAGTGGAGGTTGAAGGACGTCAGCTACAGTATTTGTGTTTCTGGCAAGACTGAAATCATGGCAGGTCCAGAACATGATGCCCAGTTCCAGTTCACTGGCATCAAAAGGTATTTCAACTCTTACACTCTCACGGGTAGAATGAATTGTGTATTCGCCACATGTGAAGGCATTGTTTTGCTTATCTTGTACTTCAAGTTAAGGTCTAAAAAACACCAGCAACATAAATGTTTTGGGGATCAAACCCAGGACATTGTGCATACCAGGACTTCATCTGTGAAGTGCCATGCCTGGAGGAGCTAATGTCAACTCATCATGTAATACTCAGTTTGTACAATAAATTATGAACCTGGAAAAATAAATAAAACAACACTGAGATTCCATCTTATTCCAGAAAGAATGGTTGTCATCAAGAAATCAACTAATAACAATTACTGGAGAGGCTAAAGGAAAAGGGAGACATTGTTCCTTGTTGGTGGGTATATAAATGATAAACCATTATGAAAATCAAAATGCGATTCAACTGAACCTAGAAATTCCATTTCATCCAGCTGCTCTTCTCCTAGTTATCTTCTTAAAAGAGTTAAGGACATCATATCATTATGACATATGCATATCCATTTTTATAGCCCAATCTTGGAAGCAATCTATACGTCCATGAGTAGATGAATAGATAAAATTATTTATATACAACAGAGTACTACTTTCCCATAAAGAAAGATAAACTTCAGTTGTTTGTAGGAAAATAGATACAACTTGAAACCATAGTGTCAAGAAAAGTTGATCAGACACAAAGGCCTAAATATTGCATGGTTCCTCTTACATGAAAAGCCTAATATATAAATTAAGTGCAAAATAAGACACACTAGGAAAAAAGGAGAAAAATTTTAATTATAATGCATCATGGACAATGTATCTGAAATACATCTTATAGTATAATTATTTTAATGTTTTGGGCCTGTGAGTCTGGCTGTTAATCTATATCTATTATAACTAACTCAATAAGGACTTATACAGTAATTAGATCAATCTGATGCTTGCAAAAAATGAACAAAAAGGCACTTTTTCTTAAAAAGAGGTGGAAAGAACAGTCATATTGGCTTACAAATGTTAAACTTAATTTTTTCCCCATTTGTACAGGGGTAATGCACTATAGGAAATATGTAAGGTCTTATCTGCGTGGGTTAGATTACAGAAACTAGTATTCTCTAAATAATGAAAAAAAAGTGGAAGGCAAGAGGAAAAGAACAATTGAAGTGTGCTATGTACTTGTACCACTTCCTCATGATGAGTGTAATTATTATGTACTGCAAAAATGTACTAAGAAAAATTAAAAAGAAAGAAAATGCAGCACACTGGATCAGTAAGATTTTTATTTGTTTGTTTATTTATTTTTATGGCCGGCTTAGCCTGCCCTGAGGGTAGGGCTGGCGCAGCATGTGGTGCCGGGGATCCAACCGCGGTCCCTGCAGCCGCCTACAGGAGCTTTAGACCACTGAGCCATCCTGCCGGGCCGTGGATTGGTAAGATTTTTAAATTACACATTTCTCTACTAATTTAAAAGAAATGCTGGGGAGATGGCTTGGTGGTCTAAGTGCCTGCCTGGCAAGCACAAGGACCTGGATTCTATCTCCAATATTGTGCCCTGGAGCTCAAGGTGTGCCATGCTGGCCACCAAAACCTAACATGGTGCTATAATCCTGTAATCCCAGAGCTATGGAGGCTCAGACAGGAGGATCGCTAGGACTCCAAACGGCATAGTGAGATCCTGTACCAAATAAATAAATAAAATATTTTTAAAAAAATTTTAAAAAGAAGCCAAGCATGGTGCTGTACGCCTATAATCCCAGCACTTGGGAGGCTGAGGCAGGAGGATCAGTGCGAGTTCAAGACCAGCCTGGGCTACAAAGGTGAGCTCAAGAACAGCCTGAACTGCATAGCGAGACCCTGTCTTAAAAAGACAAAAAAAAAAAAAAAAGAAAAAGAAAATGTTTTATGTATTGTTTACTATAAAACTTGGAATTCTCAAGACAAGAGTGTTTGTTAACGATGTTTTCTACTATTTGAGATTATTCAGCGTATTAAATGTTTTTTCATAGATTTACTAAGTCATAATCATTAAAATCAGGTATTTATTTTAAATTTGAATTGTGTTCTTCATACTTTTTTTTTAAATGCATTTGGTACAGGGTCTCACTATACAGCTCAGATTCATAGTAATCCTCCTATTTTCAGCTTCCCCAAGGCTGGGATTACAGGTTTGCACCACCATGCTCAGACTCAGTGGCCAGCTTGGCTCTCCTGGGGGTGGAGCGGGTGTGGGATGTAGTGCTTGGGCTGGAACCTTGGTCCCTACACTTGCCTAAAGCAGCGCTTAGTCCACTGAGCTGTCTCACCGGCTCTTGTTCTCTGTGCTTATAATGGCAGGTTAAATAGAGCACTAAACTATCTGTTTATTTATAGATAATGCAGATTGTGAGGTTTTACTTGTCAAGAAAATTTCTGCTGCAACCTCTGAAGAAACAAAGAAAAAAGCAAGTATTAATGCACAAATAATGTTATTAATAAGGATATGCTAAGTAACACATCTAGAAGAATCATTTTTCAAATATTTAAAGCAATGATTCATTGTATTTTTTAAAAATGTATTTAGTACAGAGTCTACAGTGTCTCGCTACGCAGATGGGACTCAGTGATTTTCTCCTGTTTTCAGCTTCCCAAGCACTGAGATTACAGGTGCTCACTACCATGCCCAGTCTCAGTCCCCTCTTCGCACTGACCCATGGGTGGGGCTGGCATGACAGGCCCAGAGATTGAACTGGATTCCTATGCCTGCCTAAGCAGGCACTTTAATCCACTGAGCTATCTGGCCACCCGATTCATGCATTCAATGCATGTATTTATATATGAGTATACATATACATTTAATTAAAGAATGAAAATGTACAGCTCCACTTGTTTTTGAATAGTTAGATGTCCATCAATTATTAAAGTAAAAATAATAAATGCTGTATGTAACCAAACAGTGATTTATGCTGAAAATTATTTCTGATGTTAAGTTTGAAACTGAATGTCTTTGAGATAGAATTTGGACTTTATTTTATACATAATAAAAGCTGCTCTTTGAGTGACTCTTCATTAGTTACATCATTTCTCTACATAATTCCAGTTGGAAGAGTAATTGACTTGCTTCTGTTTGTTTGCATTTATTTTATGGCTGAGAAAAGTGAAGTTTAATTTTCTGGAGGAGTTTGTGGCTGTTTTTTCATTTTGCTTTATACACATGGGCTTATTTTCTTTTGGTCCAAGGCTGGTCTTTTTTTGGCCAAAACCAGAACCATGTATTCTTTCCATTACACTGTACTGTCTAGAAAAAGAGTGACAGTATTTTTTTTTTTTTTTTTTGAGGCAGGGTCTCGCTGTGCAGTTCGGGCTGGCCTTGAGCTCACTTTTGTAGCCCAGGCTGGTCTCGAACTCGCACTGATCCTCCTGCCTCAGCCTCCCGAGTGCTGGGATTACAGGCGTGCGCCACCATGCCCGGCTAGAGTGACAGTATTAAGGAAAGCCATTAGCATGAAGACTTTTTAGTGAGAGGTTATTGTGACTTTGATCAGGGTACATATTTTGTAGGAGAGGTGAAGACATATACACAGATTCAAGAAACTTTTGTCTACAGAGTTAATGAATTGATACAGAGGGTGAAAGAGTGAGAAGTATTAAGACTTCTGATTTTCCATCTTGTGTGGCTTTAATGGACACAAATGCTATTTGATGTGCTAGTACAGACAGGCATCTAATGCTGCAGGCAGGCACGGGCCAATGGGTTTGATTCCCAGGCCTGTCTGCTAGCTTCGCCTCTGGGTGTTGATGAGCAGGCAATTGAGACAGGGCGTGGTGGTGCTCCCCTATAGTCCCAGCACTTGGGAGGCTGTAAATAGGTGGATCATTATGAGTCCAGTCTAATAGTGAGACTTTGAACTCTCCACAGATCCTTCCTTCAAATACAAAAAAAGAGATGGAAATGCTGAGTCAGTGACCTTTTTTACTAATATGCTAAGAACTTAACTGCAAAAAGTAGATAGTATGCAAGAACTGATGGGTCTAATAAAGGGTAGGCCTAACTGACAGGAGAGCAGTGGAAGGTCTAACAAAGAATAAAGAGAAATGTCAGAATATGAAAACACTGTAAACCAAATAAACAATATTCTTTTCTCATTTTTGTTTTATTTTTAATTTTTTTTTAGGAAGAGTCTACAGGGTCTCACTACCTAGATTGAGCTGGTAGTGATCCACCTGTGTTCAGCCTCCCAAAGAGTTGGGATTACATGCTCCAACCACCCCACCCAGTCTCAGTCATGTTTCAGCTGTGCCCAGGGGCAGGGTCAGCATGGCATGCTAGAGTTTGAACCCACCAGTATGTCTGCCTAAGCAGGCACTTTAATTCACTGAGCTATTTGACCGCCCTCAAATGAAGATTGTTTTTTTTTTTGGTCTTTTTGAGGCAGGGTTTCACTATGTAGTTTAGGCTAGCTTGAACTCACTTTTGTAGCCCAGGCCAGTCTTGAACTCACAGGGATCCTCTTCTCTCCGCCTCCCAAGTTCTGGGATTATAGGCATGCACCACCATGCTTGGCTGAAGAATATTCTTTTTTTTTTTTTTTTTTTTAAGAATTTTTTATTTTATTTATTTATTTATTTCTTGTTTCAGAACCTTTGTTTGTTTATTCACTCATTTTTATGGACAGCTCAGCCTGCCCCGAGGGCAGGGCTGGCACAGCATGTGGTGCCGGGGATCGAACTGCGGTTCCTGAAGCCGTCCAAGCTTTCCCAAGCAGGCACTTTAGACCACTGAGCCATCCCGCCGGGCCCCTGAAGAATATTCTTGATGGAATTAATAGATCAGAAAGAATCCCTGCACTTGAGATATGACAGAAGATATTTCCAAAACTGAAAAAACAAACACTGCAAATAATGAAAACAGAAAATCCAAAGAAATGTGAGACAAAAATAAAATTTAAGAAAAAAATTTAAGGAATTTTTTTTTTCTGGCACTGGGGTTCAAACTCCTGACCTTGAACTTGCCAGGCAAGCACTAGTGCCAAGGAGCTATCTTTCCAGCCAAGAAAAAAATTTAAAAGAGTTGGGTATGTATCTTAGTATAAAGGCCTGGGGTTCAATTTCCAGTACAACAAACAAATAAAAACCAGTAACAGATTTAAAAGTTAATAGTCATAGGGCCTGCAGACTGGCACACTTATTTAAGCATGTGCTCAGGCAAATGCAGTCAGGTGCAGGGGACCTTGTTTCAATCCCAAGCTGTACAAGCGAAACTCACAGTGCCCTGGAGGATCATCAGACAAAGCAAAACAAAAAAAAGTTAATAGTCTGAAAACATCAATTAATGACAGATTTTTTTCACAGTGGATAAAAAATTAAACTCTTTTTCTTGAAAAAGAACAAATTTTACATATAAAGACACATATAGATTAAGAGTAAAGGGAAATGGATGCACCTTAAGAACATAATGCTAAGTGAAATAAATCAGACATACAGCTTGAATATCACTTTTTGTGGATCACAAACATCTAATAACACATTGAACAAAAAATCCATCAAAATGTTTTTATGAAAAATTAAAATTTCATAACAAAATAAGAGAATAAATATAGTTAATATTTCTTTATCATCTTCAAAGTAGTTCCTCACTCAGAGTAAAAGATAGGTAATACAGATTTTAAAGTATATCTTTTCTTGTTTTTTGGGTTTTTTTTGAGACAAAGTCTTGCTCTGTAGTCCGAGCTAGTCTTGAGCTCAATATGTAGTTGAGGCTGGTCTTAAACTCCCAGAGATCCTTTTGCCTCAGCCTTCTGAGTGCTGGATTTACAGGTACTCTCCACCAACACTAGAAAATATATCTTGAACTAAGTGAAGATACAATTTATTACAATTGGCCCATTCTGGGGGTGGGGCCTACCATGGCCTTGGCTGTGTGGTGGGTTCACCACTTCTGTCAGGGACCTCTGAATGATTACCTGGTGGGCTGGGTCCCCACCCCTCAGCCTCCAGTCTTGGACCTTCCTATACTACACAGTCCCCCAGCCAGGGGTCCTTGGACCCCACTGTCTCAGGAGGACAGAACCAAGACTGAGCTGGAATTGTCGCAGGGATTTCAGATCCCCAGAGGAAATGATCTGAGGCCTTGTGGGCCAGAGGATATCACATGCTAAAGTAAGGAGTGACTACTGGGAAACATCACATGAGGTCTGAATTGTGGATAACTGGTCAGTCCAGTTGATCACTTTTTCTGCTACTCAGCAACCATCTCTTAAGTCTAGCCAGGCTGAGGAGACCAGTGAGGAGACCTTGCATCTTGACGTTCAGAAACTGAAGGAGAAGAGGGACACACTGGACAAGGAGATAAGCCAGTTAACATCCGAAGGCTACAGTGTGGATGAAATAGAGGTACACATCTCCCAGCTGCACGAGCACAGTGATGTCAAGGACATGGGGCAGATGCTGCTGAGCAAGCTGGCTGTGATCTGAGGTGTCACCACCAAAGAGCAGTGCCTGGAATTTGGTCTGCACGTGAACGACTGAACTGAGCTTTGGGCCCATGGGGACAGGCAGATGGAGATGCCAGAAGTCATGCAAGCCACCCAGCATCCTGCACGGATGCTTGGTCATGAGAGCACGCTGGCAGCTCTTTTCCAAAGCTCCAGGCACAGGAGGACACTGAGAGAGATGGGCAGAGCAGGAGGAATCCCTAACTCAAGGTTCCCAAAGTGCCCCACCGCTGCGGCCTGTAGCCCTGTGTGTCTCATCTGTTAACGAACATTGTCGCCAGCCAGGTATGGTGGCACATAGCACATGCCTATAATCCCAGCACTCAGGAGGCTGCCGCAGGATCATTGCAAGTTTGAGACCAACTGTATGACAAAGTGTGCTCAAGGCTAGTCTGAATTGCATAGAGAGACCCTGTCTCAGAAGACAAAATATAATAAACAAAAAAAATTTTTTTTTTTATAATTTATGGTATGCAGGAAAAGCACTGGGTAGAAAGACATTTATAGCACTGAGTGTACATTTTAGAAAAAAAAGATCTAAAATAAATAATTGATTTTACCTTTGGGAATTAGGAAAAAAATTAAGTCCAGTATAATCAAAAGAAAAAAAAAAAAAAAAAAAAAAAAAAAAAAAAAAAAGGACAAAAAAAAAAGAAAAAAAAAAAAGAGAAAGCCAAAACAAAAAAAAAAAAAAAAAAAAAAAAAAAAAAAAAAAAAAAAAAAAAAAAAAAAAGAAATCAAAACAAAAATAAAGGGCTGGAAATATAGCTCAGTGGCATAGTGCCTGCCTGAGCTCAATTCCTGATGCAAAACAACAAAAACAAAAACAAAAACAAAATCCAGAAATAAGAGAAACTGAAAACAAGAAATGAATAGAGGAAAGCAATAAAATCTGTAGCCAATTCTTTGAAAAAAAAAATCAATACAATGAGTAAGTTTCTAGCCAGGCTAAGAAAAAAAGTGGGACATAGAAATGACATGTTTTAGAAATTATAGAAGGAACATCACTAGATTTCATTGACATTAAAAAAATAGTAAATTAATGTTGAGTCTCTCCCTGCTCACAAATTTGACCTCCTCTATAAAATGAAATAATTCCTTGAAATGTATAATCTTGCAATTTATGAGAGTAAATAGATAGTAGACCTAAGTAAATTAAAGAAATTGAATCAGTAATTAATAGTTTTCCAAAATCAAAAGTATCAGACCTCAATGGGTTCACTGGTGAATTTTACCAACCATTTGAGGAAGAAATTGTACCAATTTTCTGCAGTCTTTTCCAGAAGACTGAAGCAAAAGTAATACTTCCCAGCTCATTCTGTGAGTCTCCATATGTCAAAACCTATGGGTGAAATGAGGCAAAGATGTTACAAGAAAGCTACAGACTAATATTTCTTATGAGCATAGGTACAAAAACACCTCAATAAAAATAGCAGCAAACTGACCACTATATGAAAAGGGTAACATTTAACAACCAACTGAGATTTATCTCAGGCATACAAGCTAGTTCAATATTTGAAAATTAATTAATACAATATATCACACAAGCAAGCTAGATAACAAAATGACACAATCATATCAATAAAAGCAGAAGAAACCTTTAATCAGACAAAATATTCATGAAATTCTCAGCAAACTAGAATCGAAGCATAACTTCATCAAGTTGGTAAAGAACACCTACAAAAAACTAAGCTAACATCATTTTCTTTTTTTTTTTTTTTAAGAATTTTTTATTTTATTTATTTATTTATTTATTTTTCTTGTTTCCGAACCTTTATTTGTTTATTCACTCATTTCTATGGCCGGCTCAGCCCGTCCCAAGGGCAGGGCTGGCACAGCATGTGGCACCAGGGATCGAACCGTGGTCCCTGAAACCGCCCAAGCTCTCCCAAGCAGGCGCTTTAGACCACTGAGCCATCCCGCCGGGCCTTCTTTTCTTTTTTTAGATCATTTCTCTAAAATATGAAAAATGCAAATATAAGCACTTTATTTTAAAAAGCAGACACAAGATTGGTGTAAATCTAGAAAGTTTAAATGCTTGCATTTTGGATAATTCAACTAAGAACCTATGCAAGTTTGTTCCCAGGAGTTAACACCTCACTTATGTCTATGAAGGAAAATGAATTCTAAAAATGAACATGACTTTCCAGTATTTCAGATCTCAGTATTGTATAAAAACCAAGAGAGACCCATAATATTCAGTAGGTTTATAAGATCAGTTAAGAGACTGCCATAATCAACTTTACCAATGTTGGCCAGGCCTCTTTAATATTTAGGGCAAGCTATTCTGTATGATGTCACAGAGAGAATAAATGTTTTTATATATTTGTCAAATCCCATAGAATATATGGAACAAAGAGTAAATCATAAGGTAAACTAGAGACTAGATGACAATGATGTATGGGTGTAGGTTCATCTATTGTAACAAATATGCCATTGTTGTACAGGATGTTATCGGTGTGATGGGATGCATACATGTGGGAGCAAAGGTATTATGAGAACTCTACTTTGCACTGAGTTTTGTTGTGAACCTATAATTACTCTAAAAAGTAAAATTCATTATTTTAAAACATAATCCATCACATTTGGGATCATGAAGGAAACTTACAACTTTAAGATTAACATTAGTGGACTAAGGAGAACCAAACCGAAAGAGTTATAGGTCAGGAAGTAATGTTTACACATAGATCTTGACTCTGAAGGGAAGTAGAGAAAAAGAACTGTGAGTAGAAAAGCAGAGTCATAGGAAGCTTTGATTTTATCTTTTTTTTTTTTTTGTCTTTTTGAGACAGGGTCTCACTATGCAGTTCAGGCTGGCTTTGAGCTCACTTTTGTAGCCCAGGCTGGTCTCGAACTTGCACCGATCCTCCTGCCTCAGCCTCCCGAGTGCTGGGATTACAGGTGTGCGCCACCACACCCAGCTGATTTTATCTTTTTTAATGGCACATATTAGTTTTTAAGGATGAATGAGAATGATGGAAGGGGGAAAGGGAATAACTGATTTCACCTAGCAGGCAGCGGGAGCACCCAGGGCTTAGAGAGCCACTTGAAGTTGGTCTAAATTTTTAGTTCTTTGGCGTAAAGCAAATTTAAAATTTTTTTTCTCCATACTGTCTGTATTCTCTTTTGCATAGTTTTCACGGTCTTTGTCCTGCTTCCATGCAGTTTTGCTGTCTTGATTTCCATCTCCACTAGTGTCAGTCTCCCCTCTCTCCTCTGTCTCACCCCGTCTTTTTCTCCCCTCCTACCCTTCTTCCTCTTCTCCCTCCCTCTATGTAAACCAAACATCTTACAATTTAAGAGTGCTACCTCTTGCCTTTATGCCACTTCTATGCTATGTATTCTATGTCCTCAAAAGATATGTTCATAGTATATCTTCCTGCGTATAGATCTAACATCCCTAAAATTCTGATATTGGTAAAGATGTAAAGGAATTGGAATCCTTTATCTGTCCTATAGGAATGTGAAATGGTATAGCCACTTTGGATAGCAGTTTTACACAGGCTCAGCAGTTTTACTCTGAGTTATATCCCTAAGAGAAATAGAAACATACAACTTCACAAAACTTGTACATGAATGTTCACAGCAGCATTATTCATAATAGCCAAAACTTAGGAACAACCCAAATACCAACCTACTGATGAATAGATAGATAAAATGTAGCATGTTAATCTAATAAAATATTAGTTGGAAATAAAAACAAATGAAACACTGATATGTGCTACAACATAGATGAACTTTGAAAATACTCTGTTGTATGAAAGAATCTAGTCACAAAAGACCACATATTATGCTATCTGATTAATCCAGGATAGGCAGATGTATAAAAATAGAAATAGTTTAGTGGTTACTTAGGGCTAATGGTTGCAGAGTAGAACTTGGTTGCTAAAGGTACAAAGCTTCTTTTAGGGATGAAAATGTTCTAAAACTAGTGTGGTGATAGTTATAGAACTTGTGACTATCCTCAAAAACACTAAGTTATATACTTTATTTTTTAATAAATTTATTTATTTATTTGTTTGTTTGTTTATTTATTTATTTATTTATTTGGTGTAGGGTCTCGCTATGCAGCTCAGACTTGTGGTGATCCTCCTGTCTCAGCCACCCCAGTGCTGGGATTACAGGCATGTATCACCATGCCTGGTTTCAGTGGCCAGCATGGCATGCTCAGGATTCTGGGGCTGGCACAGTGTGCAATACCAGGGATTGAACTCAGGGCCTTGCATTTGTCAGGCAGGTGCTTAGGCTGCCAAGCTATTTCCCAAACCCTGAATTTTATACTTAAAGTGGGTGAATTATCAGTACATGAATTATATCTCATTAAAAATTATTTAAAGAAAACAAAACTGCCCTATATTATTATGAGGAAGACAGAAGTCCTTAAAACGTAAAAAGGTGTGGTTACAGAATACAAGGATAAGAATTGACCTTTATTTATTTATTTAGAATTTATTTTATTTTATTTTTTTGTTTCAGAACTTTTGTTTGTTTATTTATTTATTTTTATGGCCGGCTCATCCTGCCCTGAGGGCAGGGCTGGCGCAGCATGTGGTGCTGGGGATTGAACTGCAGTCCCTGCAGCTGCCCAAGCTTTCCTAAGCAGGTGCTTTAGACCACTGAGCCATCCTTCCGGGCCCCAAGAATTGGCCTTTAAAAGAGGGTAAATATTCCCACTGTGCTGGATTTGTAGGTTTAGCAATGGGAGGGGTGACTTTATACATAGAAGGCCCACACAGTTCATGTAATCTCTACTTCACTGTCATTGTCTTGACATTTTAAATTGCTTAACAAAGGCCTCAAATTGTGGGTGAACTCTGGGTGGTAGCATCCTGTTGGATGGCAACTGTTATTGCAGGACAATGTGAGTCAAGATTGCCAGCTCTGAGTAGCACAGGGAAGAAGGCCAGAGGCTTAAAGAAAATGTTTTGGATGTAATATGGTGATGAATGCTAGAGAAGTGTTTTAGAGTTTGCCCATGCTGTTTGTTTTTATTCTGGGGTTGCATTCCTGTGCAGATTGTTCAGTTTTTCCCAACACTCATTTGCACTCAAAATCCAGAGTAGACAGGTGCCAGGACTCATCTCAGACTGAACATTTACTCGCTATCTGTAATAGAAGGAATGAGATGTAAAAACAACTATAATGTTAAGCAGTTAAGCAAGGAAGAAGACAAAGCCAGTGGGTGAAGATAAAGTACAATTCACTATTTTTTTTTTTTTTTTTTTTTTTTGAGACAGGGTCTCACTACAAAGTTCAGGCTGGCCTTGAGCTCACTTTTGTAGCCCAGGCTGGTCTCAAACTCCCACTGATCCTCCTGCCTCAGCTTCCCAAGTGCTGAGATTACAGGCACGCGCCACCTTGCCCAGCTCTTGAAGACACTTTTAACAAGGATAGGAGGGATTATTTAAGTTTGTGCTTCTATAGGTTCTGTTGACAGTAAGGCCTGGGGTTTGATGATGCACTGAGTGGAACAGCATGATGGAGATGTTATGGTTTGTGTCTAGATGTTCTCCACAGCCTCTTGCCATCATAGATTTTTTTGGAAGTGTTGAATGTAGAATGTGTGACTGATTTGTAGTATAATGCTGGGATTAAGGGTAGGTGATTGCTGGATCAGCCCACTGATTGGATCAAGCCCAACTTATTCCCAGAAGCTTATCTGTAGATATTCCCCCCTCTCTTCTCTTTCCTCCTCCCCAACCCCCACTCTCATTGCTTTTGCTGTCTTCTGCCACCTTGAACTATTGCTGCTCTGCCATGTGCCAGCCAGCCAACTATGGACCAAAATCTCTATAAAGTCTGAGCTAAGTAAACCTTTTTACCTTTAATTTTAGGTGTTGAGTATTTTGCCTCAGCAATAAGTAAAGTAAATATGATGGGAAAACACTAAGAGGCTAGTTGGATATATAATGTACTTGGTTGATTAAATCCTTTAGAATGTTGATAGGGGCTGGGGAGATAGCTCTGTGGCACAAGTGCCTGCTGACAAGTGCAAGGTCGTGAGTTCGAACCCCAGTCACACACACACACACACACACACACACACACACACACACACAAAACAATGATGATAGATATAAGAGGAAAACCTTCAGGGAAAAAAGAAGTCAGTCAAAACTGTTACATATTCATTTTTGCCTCAGTGCTACAGTTCATCCAGCACGTTAGAATATACTTATGCTTGAGCCAGTGAGATAGCTCAGTGGTCTAAAGCGCCTGCTTAGCCAAGCTTAGGCAACTGCAGGGACTGCAGTTCGATCCCTGGCACCATATGCTGCGCCAGCCCTGCCCCCAGGGCAGCTGAGCCAGCCATAATATAAATTTTAAAAATTATTAAAAAAAATAATGGCCAGGTGTGGTGGCGCACGCCTGTAATCCCAGCACTCGGGAGGCTGAGGCAGGAGGATTAGTGCAAGTTCGAGACCAGCCTGGGCTACAAAAGTGAGCTCAAGGCCAGCCTGAACTGCATAGCAAGACCCTGTCTCAAAAAGACAAAAAAAAAAAAAAAAAAAAAAAAAAAGAATATACTTATGCCTCTCCTACTTTCTTCCCCTCTTCTCCCTTTATACCCACTTAAAATCCTGTAATTTGTTCAGAACGTAACTCAAATTTTAACCCATTATTTATGTTAAATATATTTAAGTTTTGACACAGATAAAGGACATTTTGAAACCATATGACAGGTTACATAACTTATAAGCTGTCACTGAACAGTCTGAAATTTTTTTTAATTAGTACATGTTTATAATACATAATGTTTACATTTCTTGTGAGGAGTTGGTGCATGTATATAACACATCTTAATTCCTTTATTCATTCCCTTTCCTTCCCTTTCCTACCCCTTTTCTCCATCTCTCAATCCCTTACTATTTAAGAAACATCTACCTCTCTACTTCTTATTAGGTACCCTTTATTTTCTCTTTAATTTTATTTTGGATTTCTTATATAGTTAGTAAAACATACCTTGTAATGTTGCAGTTTCCTGATATTAAGGGTTTGTTTGGTTTCTTAAATACAGACTTGTTGTGAAGATAATTACAGATATGTTCAATATTTTCTTTACAATTTTATTTTAAATATTGATAAGCAGATTTCACTATCGTTTCTTTTGTGTTCATAGGATGCTATTTGGGAGATCTTATTTTCAATTTCAAGGAAATTATTTTGAGCTGAACATTTCAAAGCAGTTTTAATTTTAATTATTTTTTAAAAATTTAAATCCTCAGTTCCTCACACCAGGCTGCAGATGCCCATACCGTGCTTTTCTAAGGAAAATATGTATTTTAGTGTAACAGTAGCCAGCTATACATATCAGTAGCTGTGCTGAAGAAAGCAGCCTTTCTGGTCACCCACTTGATATGACAAATGGCAAGGTGTACACAACTGTGTCAAAGTATAAATGGGTGTGCTTTACCTATATTATGTGCTGTCTTGGTTACTTTTTTCTCATTGCTGGGACAAAATACCTGACACTCAAAATTAAGGAGGGAGAGGTTTATTTAGTTCACAGTCTGTGGAGATCTCAGTCCATGTTTGGCTGGCTCCAATGCAGAGTGATACATGGCAGAGGGCAGCAGTTCATGACAGCAGAAAACAGTAAAACAGCAAGAGTAAAAGGGAGGAGTAGCATTAGGTGTGCAGCAGAGCCAGAGGCAGAGAGCAAGCCTTTTCCCATTTCTTATGTTGCCTTCAGGCTATCTGCCCCAAGAAGCATATAGTACTCACACCCATAATCCTGGAATTGGATCATGAATTGATCACAAACTCTAGAAGCCTACTCCAGTGACTAAATGAGGCTTTCAGGGGACACCTAGATACAAATCATACTATGCACCATGTTACATTTTTGTGTATTTATAATTTTTTATTGAATGTTTTCTTTCTGTTTTTCTTGTGGAATTAGCCCCAATCAGTACAATGTTGTGTGAAAATCCACAAAGGGGTCATCAGGTGACTCAGTTATCAATGATAATTTCTCTCATGTGATCCAAAGAAGTTGACAATATATGACAGAGATATAACAGACAGATATGACAGAGAAGTTCAGAACAAAGACCTTGATTCAAATGGGGAAGAAAATAATAATGTAAATAAATATTTGACTAGTCAAAATGATCATGTATACCCGAAATAAGTAGGTTTTTTTTTTTTTTTTTTCTTGTATTTAGTACAGAGTCTATAGGTTCTCACTACCTAAATCAGACTCATAATGATTCCCTGTTTTCAGCCTCGTAAGCACTGGAATTACAGGAGTATGCCACCTAGCCCAGTCTCAGTTGCTATTTCAGCATGCCCTGGGGGCGGGGCTGGCACACACACTGAGGATTGAACCCTGCCTGTTTTAGTCTGCTGAGGTATCTGGATGGCCCAGCCATATATACCTGAATGATCTAATGTTAGAACTAAGACAGAAAATGTTATTAGGTTATTGTTTTTATTGTTATTGTTTGTAACAGATGATATGCTATAAAATGTTTTGAAATATACTAATAGTGAAATCCAAGAAAACATTTTATATGCACTATTAATAGTACTCAAAGGGCTGGCAAGATGGCTCAGTGGTTTAAAGCACCTGCTTAGGCAAGCTTAGGCAACCACAGGGATCGAGGTTTGATACCCCGGCGCCACATGCTGCGCCAGCCCCACCCCCAGGGCAAGCTGAGCCAGCCATCACATAAAAAAAAAAAAAAAAAAAATAGTACTTAAAAATACACTTTAGGACACTTCACTATCTGAACTAGAAGCCTTCATAGCAAGATTTTATCACTCTAATTGTCAGAATCTAAATTAGTTGCAGAAAAGTGACAGATATGGTGTTGAGATTTTTAGAACAGAAATGAGACTCAAGAGATTTGGTTTCCTTCAGAAATTCCTCTGTTTTTATGGCAAAACAACCCACCATGAAAGGAAAACAAAACAAACTGGCAGTGTGGCTGCTATTTACTCATTGTTGAAAGCTTGATTTGAACTGTCAAGCAATTTATACACTGTCTGAATACGTGACAGTTAACAAAAACTTTCATCATTTCATGATTATTGACAATTTTGTCAATATATACCAACTAGACCTTCCAAATATGGTATAAAATATATGCCCTGGTAGATTAGAAGACATTTTCATGCCTTAAATTTTGAAATTTACCCTGAAACTCAGATACTAGCTCTTTCTTTGTGTAATAATAAACCATATGACTTTATGAATAGACTTGTACCATTTGGGTTTCAAAAAGTAACCCAAATGTCACACTCAACATTTGGTTTACTAGTTACCCATTGCTGTTACATTTGCTAAAACAATGCCAGTTGACCAACACAGGAAGTATTTGTAAGAACAAAGCCAAGGCCATTGTGATAATTCAGTGGTGGAAGTGCCTGACTAGGCAAGTGCAAGGACCTGGGTTCAATCCCCAGTACCACATGTGGTGCTGGCACCACCCTGGGCATGCCAAGGCAGCCACCAAGACCTGATGTGGTGGTGCACACCTGTAATCCCAGTGCTGGGGAGGCTGAAAACATGAGGATCACTAGAATCTCAACTGTGTAAAAAGACCCTATACCAAACATAAAAAAAGAACAAAGCTGAGGTTCTTGAAAAAAAGTGTTGCAGTTTCACAATGGACAAATGTATGGTATAGTCTTTGTCTTTGGGAAAGACATAACATTGATCTCCTATATGGTAAAGAAAAAACAAAGTAGTATTGATACTATCAACATTATACTATGATGATAAGATTGATAGTGAGGCTGGGCAGGGAGCTATGAGGGTGTATATGCTTGTGTTCCCAGCACTCAGGACACTAAAGCAGGAAGAACTTGTGAATTCAAGGTTAGCCTGTGCTACAGATTCAGTTCCAGAATAAATGATGATAAAATTGATAGTGAGGCCAGCTATAGTGGTGCACACCTGTTATCCCAACACACATAAGCCTGTGATATATATTAAATTCAAGGCTACATAAGTGAGAGCCCTGTCTCAAAACAATAAACAAAACAAAGTGAATCTAAACACAAATGAAGGCAAAAATGGTTATATTTTATAATAAAATGAAATATGAAGTAGATGTTGTGGAGGACTTATACAGCAACTATGATACTGTTGGAAACAAAAAGTATTGGCCAATGGTTGTGTTACTGGACCCTAAACATTCATTGACACAGAATATTACAAAAATTTTTCTTATAGGCCAGGCGTGGTGGTTCACGCCTGTAATCCCAGCACTTGGGAGGCTGAGGCAGGAGGATCAGTGCGAGTTCGAGACCAGCCTGAACTGCATAGTGAGACCCTGTCTCAAAAAGACAAAAAAAAATTTTTTTTTCTTAGAGAATTGGGAATTGATAATTGATCAATTACAACAGAAAAAGAACAGCATGTACCTACCCAAAGAACTCTGCTAAAGAATTTTGTAGAAGACCAGTGAAGAGAAGAATGACACATCACAAGAACCTTCTAAGAAAGCAGGAAGATAATCATGATGTCAAATATGTCCCAATAAAGAAGACAGGAAAACAAAACACATGCACCATCAGTTTAAGCAATAGTTGTCAATGGAATATGCAGTTTTCATGTGTGAAAACTACCTTTTATGTGATAACTGAAGTATATTACTTTTGTGGTAGTTTTATTTGTATTTTCATTGTGGTTCATATGGGAATTTACTTCTGTTATTGTTTAGATTTAAACAAATATCGATATAGAAAATGTTGGCATTTACTCTAAGTACTCAGTATATATTTGTCTTTTTTTGGTATGGAAATTTAACTCAGAACCTTGCATTTGCTAGGCAGGCATTTGTGCTGCTGAGCTATATCCTCAGCCCTTAGGTATATATTTAATATTTTTTTAATTAATATTTTATTTTCCTACTAAGTGGATGCTGTATAATTAGGAGCTCCTTATAAAAGAGAAAGGCAAGAGAGGTGACAAGTATGTTTGGCAAAAAATAAATAAACAAACAGAGAAAGCTAAGCATATGCTATCAGTGTGAGACTTATGTATTGAACAGTCTGTTGTCATGTGTGAAGACGGATTTAGGTGTGATAATTGAAGCAATTCTGTGGTAGAACTTTGCATTTTCTTTCTTTCTTTCTTTCTTTTTGTATTTTTAGGGAAGGGTCTACAGGGTATTCAAGGTCTCACTGCTAGGTCAGACTCATAGTGATCCACCTGTTTACAGCCTCCCAAGAGCTGGGATTACAGGCAGGTGCTACCACACCTAGTCTCACTTGCCATCTTAGCATGCCCCAGGGGTGAGGCTGGCACAGCAGGCTTGGGATCAAATCCTCAGCCCCTGTACCTGCTTGCAGGTGCTTTAATCTACTGAGCTATTTGGCCAGCCCATTGTATTTTCATTGTAGTTCACATTGTAAACAGATAGATGATTGATGTTGAAAATGTTAGTGTTTATTCTGAACAGTCATTGCATATTTGATATTTTATTTTCCTGCTAAGTGGACATTGTATAACATCATAGGAGGCTCCTGACCAAAGAGGAAGACAAGAGAGGGGACAAGTATGGCCTGACAAATAGTAAAGGAAAGCTAAGCACATGTGCTGTGAGTGTAAACAAGACTTGTGTATGGAACATGCTGTTCTCAAGTGTGAGGACTGCTTTAGGTATGATCACTGAAGCAAAGATTATTTCTGTGGTAGAGTTTTGTGTGTATTTTCATTGTAGTTTACATAGGCATCTATTTCTGCTGGGGTTTTCTTAGATCTTGTAAGCAGATAAATGTAGAGTTAATGTTAGACCCCCCCCCAAAAAAAAGAAAAGAAAAAAGAGCTCAAGGCCAGCCTGAACTGCATAGTGAGACTCCGCCTCAAAAAGACCCCCCCAAAAAAAGTTAATGTTGAAAGTATTGATATTTATTATAAACACTCATTTCATATTATAATTTAATATTTTATTGTATTAATATTTTATTTTCCTTTTAAGATTGTTTAATATAATCAAACTAATAAAATTTAAAATTAATTCATCAGTAAAAATAGTCCTAAAAAAATAAGCACAGGTGTTACATTTCTAAAAAGTTGCTGTGATGCCTCTGTGCATATACAGTAGAGAGCACATTGTTTTTTCCTAGATAAATCAGTTGTCTTTAACTTTAATGTTTTTCTAACATCCTGCCATTCATTGCCATTCCCTCTGTCCAGTCATTACAAAATCTTCATGCAAAAGAACACTTGAGAAATAATAGGAAACCTAAGAAGTGGTAGAAGCTGACCACAGTTGTGTTCCACCTCACACCCATCCTGTGATTTTCTATTCCACCAACATTGCCTAGGCTTCTATACTTGTAAGTTTACTGATTGGTTATAGATCTGTCCCACCTTAAGCCTGCTTCATCTCATGGCTTTGTTCAATAAAACATCCTTGAGGAGCATGGTCGATGAGCAGCCTACTTTCTGGCCCTTTCTGTCTCTCTCAAACAGAAGCTTTTCTTCTCTCAATAAATTCTTCTACTCTTAAAAAAAAGAAAGAAATGTTTTTACAACACAGTGAAATGTACTTCTTGATTGTGAATTTGTTTCAGTTTGTAAAAGATTTCGAAGATAGAGATACCAATCTTCAGACGAAGTTGAGTCTTCGTGCACCCATCAACATTGAGCTATCCCCTGCTCAGCCTGCTCTTGAAAGCAGTGCACATAGCTCAGTTACTGGAGCTCTGCTGCCTCAGCCCCTGGCACCTGCACTGGTGAGCATTCATCATTTATTAACTCTGATTCTTGAGGAAACTATAAAAATGTACCAACTGAGATCTTAAAATGTGCATTTTTAAACAAATCCAGGAAAAATATAGGAGACCTTTATCCTTACAACTATATACAAACTGATATTTTTTATTTATTTACTTTTATATTTTAATTTTTATGAATACATGTTTGCATAATGTTTACTTTCCTTGTGTGGAGTTGGTGCATGTATATAACACATCCTAATTCTTCATGTCCTTCCTCTGTCCTCTTTGATCTCTTGTCATTTGAAAAAACTTGACCTCCTTTTTCCTCCAATCTGTATTTTATTTTGCTCCTTTTAATTGGGTGATATTGCATTTTATTTTTACTCTTTCTTTCTTTCTTTCTTTCTTTCTTTCTTTCTTTCTTTCTTTCTTTCTTTCTTTCTTTCTTTCTTTCTTTCTTTTACTCAACTCATACTCATAGTGATCCTTCTGTTTTCAACCTCCCCAGTGCTTCTGTTTGAGAGAGACACCAAAAGATGTTGCAGCTTGGTAGTATCAGCTAGCTGTACTTGCTACAAAGAGCAGGTTCTTTGCTTAAGGAGATCTAAGTAGAGCACCTCCAAAGCTGCTGCCACAGTGATGATAATAATAAAAGCTGTCACTGAGCATCTCCTCCTCTCCAGATACTATGGGTTCTATTTACATATAGTATTTGTAGTCCTTGCTCACCAGTCCATGAGATAGAATAACCCTTAGTATTCAGAAGAAGAAATTAAAAGCTTATGTAGCTAATAAACTGGAGAGCTGGCATATTCAGCATCCCAGGTAAATATAACCTTAAATGTTTTAATAAAACTTTTTCTAACCATTTATTCTACATTATTTTTACAGCAACTAGCTTAAGAGATCCCTCCAGAGAGATAGCTCCGCAGTAGAAGTGCCTGCCTGGCAAGCACAAGGTCCCAAGTTTGATCAAGAGATTCAGAAGAGGGCCGACGAGATAGCTCAGCAGACTAAGCACCTACTTAGGAAAGTGCAGGGACCGTGATTCGATCCCTAATACCACATGCCACTCCAGCCCTGCTCCTGGGCATGCTTAGCCAGCCACCAAATCCACGTGTGGTGGCACACACCTGTAATCCCAGCACTGGGGAGGATGAAAACGGAGGATCACTAGGAGTCCAAGCTTGTGCTCGCTTTGGCAGCACATATATATATACTAGGAGTCCAAGCTGCACAGTGAGACCCTGTACCAAATACATTTTAAAAGAAAAAAAGCCTGACTAAAACTTTCCTATGATTTTTTAGTTTTATCTCTGAGTTTGGGTTCCAGACTTCACATAATAATTGTTCAAAAAGGAGGATGTTATTAGACATGGTTGTTTTCAAGGAATCCAAGGTTTGGAAAGACAGCTGACTTAGAGAAATAAAGCTGTTGACTCTGCCTCAGCCTTTTCCCCTTCTGTTCTGCCTTTCCCTGTTGTTTTGCTGGCCTAGATATTGTCTCTTTTAATGTGAGGCTGTGTCTGTCTGTTCCCTGCTTCTCTCTTGCTGTCTCCTCTCCCTTTCTCCCCTATTCCTTTTTCTTCAGTTTCTGTCTCAATCTTTTTCTGCTCACAGTGTGCTGGTGTCTGTCTTGTCCTTGCCCTCACTCTTTGCTTCTTTCAATCTTATTTTCTGTTTCTCTTTTACTTTCAGATTCTCTTTTTCTTCTTTCATTTTCTCACTTTTCCTCCTCACCACGTTCCTCCTCTCTGGCAGTCTGATTGTCTTTCCTCTGTCATTCTTAACTCTTGAATCTTGTATCTCTCCTTGATCTCTTTAACCTTTCTTCTGTTGTTCACTTGACTCTCTGACTGCTTTGCATCTTTTTTTTTTTTAATTTAGTACAGGGTCAACAGGGTCTCACTATGTGGATCAGGTTGTAGTGGTGTTCCTGTTCACAACCTCCCAAGTGCTGAGCTTACAGGCACATGATACTATGCCCAGTCTCAATCACCAGCTCAGTGTGCCCCAGGGGTGGTGCTGGCATGCAGGCCCAAAGATTGAACCCCCCCACACCTGCCTAAGCAGGTGCCTTGAATCCACTGAGTTCTTCTTCTTTTTTTTTCTCTTTAATAAACAAAAAAGGGGCTGGGAGATAGCTCAGTAGAATAAGCACTTGCCTGGCAAGCGCAGGGTCCTGAATTCAATCCCGAGTACCACAAAAAAAAAAAAAAAAAAAAGGTGTATCTTACTGTATAAGTTCTTTAATTTTGATAATCCTTGAATGAATATATCCATATAAGAAGGGAAAACAAAAATATATGTATATTTACACAAGATAACTAAGATAATTATACTAATTCCTTTTAGTTCATTGAAAAGTTTTTGCTTGTATTGTTCAACCAATTTTGAAACTACATTTTGTAATCTGTGCAGCTGCTTTGAAGATAACAATATGCATTGTATTAGCCATTGTTAATTTTCCATTATTTTGTTTTAAAATTCTATCATTGTCTTTATTATTTTTCTCTCTTTAAAATTAAAAAAAAAAAACAGGGGTTGGGGAGATAGCTCAGTGGAATAAGTGCTTGCCTGGCAAGTGCAATATCCTGAGTTTGATCCCTGGTACCACTAAAAGAATGAAAAATAAAATTAAGTAAAAGGAATGACCAGATAGTTCAGCAGAGTAAAGCACCTGCAAGCAGGCTCAGGGGCCAGAGTTGATCCCTGATATACTGAGATAGCCCCACCCCTATGGCATGCTGAGAGGCAATTGAGACCAGGTATGGTGGTACACCTGTAATCCCAGCTCTTGGGAGGCTCTAAACATGTGGATCACTATGAGTCTGATCTAGTGGTGAGACCCTGAACACCCTGTAGACCCTTCCCTAAATATAAATAAATAAATAAATAAATAAATAAATAAATAAATAAATAAAATTGAATTAATTTAAAAGTACATATAGATGTAAACTTACATATTCAGTTCAAGTATCCTTGCTACATATATGTTTTGTGGGATTTTTTTGTTTGTTTGTTTTTGTTTTTTTGTGGTACCGGGGATTAAACTCAGGACCTTGCACTTGCCAGGCAAGCACTTATTCCACTGAGCTATCTACCTGGCCCTATATGTTTTAATAGCTTCAGAAATAATTTGTAATCCCTTTCCATAAAAAGTAAAATAATACATTAGAAATTAAATAAATACTAAAAACAAAATACATTTTCTTAGCAATTAATATGGCCAAAACAATGTTACTCAATTCAACATTATAATTAGCTTCTCTTTTCAAATTGTTATTTCAACAAAGTATTCTCATATAGTTATCACCCATAGAGTCTCTCGAGAGTTGACTGACAACTTCCCGAAAGAAGTTTCCTTCAAGTAGTTTAAAATTTAATAAGAAGATTGAAGATTTTATTAGTATTACACATGATTTAGTCTACTAACTTTAAATGATAGTTTTGCTATTATAATAATTTGTTTCTTTCTGCTATTTAATTTCCTATTTTATAAACATTTATAGAAAACAAATTCTTGTATTCCTAATAAGAAGAGTGAAGCCCTATTAACAAGTACTCCATCTTCAAAGGCTGCTGATTTTGGGGTAAGTATTAGCGTTGGAAAGCGGTGGTATTTTTGGCTTCTCTTCTCCCCATTCTTATATTTTTTTCTCATACCAGAGGTGTATCCATGGAGAACAGTGTCTATATTTTTCTGCTGTACATACTTTCACAAGAAGTGCTCTGTATGCTGCTATTCATTTAAGTGGGTAAGATGAGAATAGTGAAAAGCAAGTAGCGTTATTTTTCACTATAAAATATTTATAATAGAAATTTTAGATTTTTAACCATGTTTCAATGCATAGTTTCAGGATTTTTTTCATCTTACAAAACTGAAGCCCCACACCAATGAAACAGTATTCCTAGCCTCTGTCAATTTCCTATTTTTATTTTTTGTTTCTAAAAATTTGTCTATTCTAGGAACCTCATGGAATAGGAAAATCAATATTTGTCTTTTTTGTTTGTTTTTTGAGATAGAGTCACACTATGTTGCTCAGGCTGGCCATGAACTCCTGTCAAATGATACTCCGATCTCAGTTTTCTGAGAAGCTAAGACTATAGGTGCACATCTCTTGCTTGGAAGTATTTACACTTCTGCAAATAACTTATTTAATTTAGCATAATGTCTTCAGGTTCATCTATGTGGTAGCATTTGCTTTCTAAGGTTGAATAATATTTCATTGTATGTATATATTATATTTTATTTATTCATCCATAGATATTTGAGTTGTTTCTACATTTGGCTGTTGTTAATAATGCTGGAATGAACATGAATGTACAAATATGCAAGTCTCTGTTTTCAATTCCTTGGGGTATGTGTCCAGAAATGGAATTTCTAGAGCACATGGTGACCTCATTTTTCTTTTCTTTTCTTTTTTTTTTTTGAGGCCTATTTCCCATGATGGTGGCATCATTTTTACCAATCCCGCTGGTAATGCTAAATACTCCAATTTCTTCTCTTTTTTTTTTAATCTAAAGGAAGTACAAAATAGTAAGAAAAAAACATGAGAAACAATACAGAATTTTACCAAACAAAACAATAGGAATGAGATCATTGTTGCTGTACTGCATAATGTTGTCTTCAAATTAATTGCTCAGATTGCCAGATATGAGCATGCAAAATTGGAAAAGCAAGAAAGTTATAAGAAATTTAGGACAGGGGCCTGGCAGGATGGCTCAGTGGTCTTAAAGCGCCTGCTTAGGAAAGCTTGGGCAGTTTCAGGGACCGCAGTTTGATCCCCAGCACCACATGCTGCGCCAGCCCTGCCCTCAGGGCAGGCTGAGCTGGCCATAAAAATAAACAAACAAAAGTTCTGAAACAAGAAATATAAATAAATAAATTAATTGATTAATTAATTTTAAAAAATCTTTAAAAAATTAGGACAAGAAAAAAATTAAGCATGAACTGCTCTCCTCTGTAGACCAGCAAAACTCAGCAGTACAGTTATCCAAGCCATCCTGTACACATACATGAATATATCTTCTTCCCTCCCTGTCTTGTCCTTTTCCTCATCCCAGTTGTTCCTTCTCTTTGAACAGATTCTTTCCCTTTCACAGTACCTATTGTATCTTTCACATTTACTCTTTTAGGTTCATATACTACCAAGACAGTATGATGTTTACACTTATGGATATGATTTATTTCACTTACATGTGTATGGTCTTTAGTTGCATCCATTTGCCTATAAAAGTTTAGGTAATAGCTAAGTAATACTCTGTTGTGTAAAAATACCACATCTTTTTTATCCATTCCTCAGTTGATGGTATTTGGATTGTTTCCAAGATTTAACTATCACAAATTGTGCTGCTATACACATGCGTGGTATATATTGTTTCAGTGTGATATTTTTGGTTTATTTAGAAAGATACCCAGGAGAGGAATACCTGAATTGAAGGGACCTCCAATCTTAGCTTTTTGAGGAATCTCTATACTGATTTCCACAGTGGCTGTGCCAGTATACACTCCCCTCAACAGTAGAAAAAGGTTCTTTTTCCTCACAGGCACTCCAGCGTTTGTTACTGGTTGGCTTCTTGATAAACATGGAGTGAGATGAAATCTCAGTGTTGTTTTTAGTTTGTATTTCTTGAATGACCAATTATGTTAAACATTTTTCCATATATTTATTAGCCATTTTCATTTCTTTATCTGAGAAGTGCATATTCATTTCAGATGCCCATTTTTGGATTGGATCTTTGAGTTTTTGGTGCCTGATTTTTTAAAATTCTTTTATTTATTTATTTTTTGTTATTTAAATTTAACAATGATTATATTACATATTTTCATCATCAGGTCAGTTTAGATTAATAGATATAGGTATATAAGATTGATCAAACAATTAAATATTAACAGTTTAAATAAATATTACTTTTTTTTTCTTTTCCCCTTTCTTTTTTTTAACAGTTGACACATTGCATTTTGTCCTCACAATAGTTCTACAGAGCACAGTGTGTGGGCATGACCCACCTTCCTATTGATGTTGCTAAGAAAAAAAAAGAAAATTCTTCTTTTTGTACTAAGAGGAAGCAGTTGCATACACAGTCCAATGTTCTGCAATTGCAGTGGGCCACCAGTGAAGCTTGCAAAGTTGGAGGCTATTGATCCAAGGGCAAGTCAAAGCAAGACCTGTATAACAAAACATTCATTTTTTGTATCTTCCAAGGTCAAATCCCCTCAGGATAAACTTTGGGACCATAGACTGTACTTTGTAGAACTGTTGTTAGTGTCAGCCTTTGGGATGAGTCACGGCCATTGCTTGGCCAGTTTGCTTTCTGTGAAAGCCTGAGAGAATGTTTTTCTCTGGGTGGCTCTCCTTAGATGCACTATAGTTCATTTATCCCTTTCCTCTGAGGTCCCATAATCTCCTTGACCAGAGAATTTGAGACACCTGTGAGTTATAGGATATTACAGCACAGGTTCTCTTATATCCTGAGTCCTTACTGACCTTAAAGGGCTAGGGCTAAAATATTGGCTATCCTCATAGTCCTTCTTTTTCTCCAATTTTTGGCCTGTTAACTTACATTCTTAACCCTCCAGCAGAAAAGCTTTGTGATACTATTACTCTATAACATAGGTACTTGAGCTAATCATCACTGGCTTTCTGAATATCAAACATCTTTGACTTAGCTTGGAATTGATATTTTCTGACCATCATTGATATTCTAATAACATTCCATACAATGTGATATAAGCAGTTACACAATTTTTACACAGATATTTGGAAATTCAAGGAAATACAAAATTTTAGCCTGTGAAGTCTGTGGTATTTGGCCCAGTCTCTTATTTTCAACTAATGCTCTTGAGAGAGAGCATAACAGTAACTGAGTTTACACTGGGAGCAGTACACATCAAAAAGACAAGAGTGACATGCATTCCAAGCAGAGTTTTAGTGTTACATGGTGCTATGATCAATATGATGAACCTTTTGAAGGTTCTTGAGACCAATATCTGATTCATCCTGTGTACATAAGTGCATGGTTTTGCTCTTGATATGTTTTCTCCTTTATCTGCTTCCAGTCACTTCGTTGTTTAATCCATAACACATTCAGCTGTGTTATGCCCTTAAGTTCTTATTTTCTTCTTTAAAGTTCTTATATTAGGGAGACCATACAATATTTACACATGTAGGTCTGGTTTATTTCACTAATGAGTATATGTTCACACCATCCATTTATATATGAAGTCTTCAAACTTATCATTCTTTTTTCTTTTTTTTTTTTTTTGT
>PVJA010006050.1:0-75567 GCA_004027025.1 Myocastor coypus
TCTTCCTCTTCCTCTTCCTCTTCCTCTTCCTCTTCTTCTCCTTCTTCTGAGTGAACTCAGGTCCTTACACTTGCCATGAAGGTGCCTATGCCACTGAGCTAGCTTTCTGGCCCTAATGGCCCATTTCTTATAGAACCCAGCCTGAGATATTTTTAGTGAAAACAGCTAAATCACACAAAATTGAAATTACGATAAAAATCTCATATGTCTTATCTGGGGACAACATTGTCTATTGTTTTTCATGCTCTGTCTCTGTTAGTGAGTTTTCTGACACTATGGAAAAAAAAAAAATACCACTGATAATTAATTTTTGAAGAGAATAGATTTACTTTGGCTGGGCCAGGAGGTTCTGGTCAATGATTAGTTGTCCCTGTTCTTTGGGCTATGAGAAGGTAGCACATCATGGTAGAATCACATCAAGAGCAAGACCAGTCACATCATGGCCAGAGCCTAGGAAGAGTGAGAACAATGAGGGAGCCGTTGCTCCCACCCTGCTCACCAGCCCCAAGGGACCCTCCCGGTCACCCAAATGCCTCCTGCTGGGCTCCACCTTCCAATAGTGCATTCCTGAGGACCAAGATTTTACCACATGAATCTTGGGTATGTGTGTGTGTGTTGGGGGGGCGGAGAGACAGGATCGCTCTTTTCTCCTCTTCCTTTTAGTGGAAAGTACAGTGGAGTTTCTAGCATCAGCCTTCTTTCTTTTCCAACATGCCAACTCTTAATTCTTCAGCTTCCCTCTGCTTGTCCTCTCCTGCAGTGGTTCCATTGTCAGCTGAAAGCTCATCCTCATTAGTTCCCTGGCTGAAGCTAGAAGAAAGCCACGGAGCTTACACAACTGCTCTGCTCTGCTTAAACAAATTCCCACTAGTCACTGACTACTTTGCTGCTGCCCTTCCAGCTCTCCTTTCCTCCTAGAGCTTCTGTGGGTTTCCGACACGTGGGCCTCACTCCTCTGTACTTTCTGACCAGCCAGCCACTCCTGAGCTTTCTTCTGTGTTCCACGCCATGGGCAGCTCCCTCTGAGCAAGAGGGCTGTTCACTCTACCAGCCTCCTTTCACACAGGCCGCTCATGTACACGTATGCACAGACACTGTGAGCAGCTAGGGAAAAGATCGTGAAGAAATAGACCCTAAGGGGGCCCGGCAGGATGGCTCAGTGGTCTAAAGCGCCTGCTTAGGAAAGTTTGGGCGGCTGCAGGGACCGTGGTTCAATCCCCGGCACCACATGCTGTGCCAGCCCTGCCCTCAGGGCGGGCTGAGCCGGCCATAAAAATAAACAAACAAACAAAAAGTTCTGAAACAAGAAAAAAAATTAAAAAAAAAAAGAGAAAAAGAAATAGACCCTAAGGTCTGCTTGACTCATCAACATTATCCGACCACTCTTGTATTTGGTAAACACTTACTGAATACCAACTATGTGACCCACTTTGCTCCGAGTGCTGTATGTATGGCAAGGAATCAACAGACAGAAAAGAATCCCTGTCCACATGCAGCATTCATTCAAGAGAATGGAAAAGCAGTCATGGAACTGGGAACTGAGTGTCACACCTCTTTACTTCTAAAATACAGTTTGAGGTTGGGTGTGGTGGTGCACGCCTGTACTCTCTGCCCCTGGGAAGCTAGAGCAGGCCCATCTCCGTGAGCTCAAAGCCCAAGTTATGTAGCGAGCTCAAATTCAGGCTGAATTACATAGTAAGACCCTGACTCAAAAATAAAAATAAATAAATTAATTAAATAAAATGCAGTTAGAACTGCCCTAATCTGGAAGTTTGAACTCTAAAATGCTCTATCATCTGAAAATCTTTGAGTACTAACCTGACACTATGAATGGAAAATTTAACAGCTGACCTCACTGGTATGATGGATATGATCACAAACAAAATGCAGATGCATCAAAATTATTGCATAATATTATCTTCAGGCTATGTATATAAGGTACATGTGAAACAAATGAGTTTTATGTTTAGACTTTGGCCCCATTCCTAAAACATTAGGAATACATAATTGCATTATGTAAATGTAAATATTTTAAAAAATCAGAAAAAAAAACAGCTAAATGCAAAACGCTTCTGGCATCAAGCATTTTTTTTAAATCTTTTTTTTTTTTCTTGTTTCAGAACTTTTGTTTGTTTTGTTTATTTATTTTTATAGCTGGCTCAGCCTGCCCTGAGGGCAGGGCTGGCGCAGCATGTGGTGCCGGGGATCGAACCGCGGTCCCTGCAGCCGCCTAAGCTTTCCTAAGCAGGCGCTTTAGACCACTGAACCATCCTGCTGGGCCCTGCCCCAAGAATTTTGGAAAAGGGCTGCTCAGCCTTGACATCTTTCCTCACTTTGTCCTGCTTCCCACCGCACCTGCTTCTCCTGTGGTAACATAGCGCTCACTCTCCACCGCATGGCTAAAGTTCCCGATTAGTTCATGGCTCGTGATGCAAGTTATCCTTGACTTCTGCCTCCGCTTACAGCTAGCCTAAACCAGCTGGCCCCAGTAAACTGTAACCATGAAGCTCAACCCATTCATGACCTCAGACCACAGCACCAACCACAGATGCCACCTCAGGGCCACTCATACTTGTGTCACAGCATCAGGTCTTCCCCTCTCTGCGAGGAACTGCAGCAGAAATGCAGCATCTGCTCTGTGGCCATCCACAAGGACAACAACGTCCAGGGCTCAAGGATACTACCAAAGGCGAGCCAATGGGCAAGGTCATTCAGGTGCACAGAAAGAAATATGTCATTGATGTCAAGTGAGTGCAGTGTAAGCAGGTCAAGGGCACCACCGTTTGTGTGGGTATTCACCCAAGCAAGGTGCTTAGCCCCTAAAACTGGATAAAGAGAGAAAGAATATTCTTGAGGACAAAGCCAAGTCTGGACAAGTAGGCAGAGAGAAAGGCAAACACAAGGAAGAGCTCACTGGGATAATGTAGACGTGAACATAACCTGTCCTGCAGTCACGGTTGAACTGAAGAGGTCTAACCTAGCCTGTGTTTCTCCAGAACTTTAAAAAAAAAAATCTCTGAAAGTTTCATCACTTTCCTGTTTTGTTATTGACATGGATCCGTAAATCTACTTTTGAAATTTTGATTGATGATTTTTTATTTTTATTTTTAAAATTAATTAATTAGGGGCCAGCAGGATGGGTCAGTGGTCTAAAGCACCTGCAGGCGGCTGCAGGGACTGCAGTTCGATCCCCAGCACCACATGCTGCGCCAGCCCTGCCCTCAGGGCAGGCTGAGCCGGCCATAAAAATAAAAGTTCTGAAACAAGAAAAAAAATAAATAAAATAAATTTTAAAAAATTAATTAATTAATTAATTATTTTTCTTTTGTGTTTTTGAGACAGGGCCTTGCCTTATTATGCAGTTCAGGCTGGCCTTGAGCTCACTTTTGTAGCCCAGGCTGGTCTCGAACTTGCACCGATCCTCCTGCCTCAGCCTCCCAAGTAATTTTTTTATTTTTAAAAAATACAAAATAGTGATAGAAAAGAAAAACAATAATACCATTAGAAATGATACAGGGCTGGTTTCACTAAACAAAGTAATAGGAATTCAACAGTGATTGCTGTATTATATGATGCTATCTTCAATCAGTTCTTCAAATTACCAGATATAGACATGCAAGATTCATTTTCATTAATAATTTTATGAATAAAATTGGGCCTATTTCTCACTCCAAAAATAAAAAAATAAAGATTTATTTTTGACTCACTTTCCCCAATCTCCCCAGGTTCTTCTCTGGTGAGGGTTTACTTGGAAGCTTAAATGGTCTCCAGTTTAAAGTGTTAGATGATGTCCAACCTCTTTCTTTCTTTCTTCCTTCCTTCCTTCCTTCCTTCCTTCCTTTCATAGTTGGTACAGGCTCTCACCATACAGCTCAGACTTGTAGTGATCCTCCTGCTTTCAGCCTCCTCAGTGCTAGGATTACAGGCATGCGCCACCACACCTGGTCTCAGTGGTGGCCCAGCATGCCCCAGGGCTTCGTATATGATGCTAGGGATCGAACCTTGGTCCCTGTGCTTGCTTAAGTAGGTGCATAGTCCACTGAACTATCTTGCCAGACCTTCAACTTCTCTTTCTTGTCTCAGCTGGACTTGTGTAGCCTGAAGGTCAGGAAATGTTACTTGAAGCTCTCATTCATCATCTCTGTGATTTTGAAGAGCTTTTGCCACACTTTTTTTTTAGATCCCGAACCTTCTCTCCCTATGCAATAGTCTGCCTTAAAACCACTACTATTAGAGGAGACAGAATTAGTTAATGAGACTACTGACCACCATGATGTCTTTGTTGGAACAGTTCAGCTTTACAGATGAACCATGAGCTGATGTAACAAAGGGCCTGAGGGAGATAGAATCTTTTTACTTCCCCCTCATTCCCTGCAAAGGCAAGGGAAAATGACAGGGTACATGCGCAGTCCAGCAAGTGCTTTCTTTGGGAATTGGCCATTGCTGGTTTTGAAGATAAAGGCATTTGGACTACAGGATCCAGATGGATTGCTGTCTAACTTTGGCATTTCCTAGCAGAAGTTTGGACAAGGGCTTCTCCACTTCTGGATTCATTTGAAAGATAGAGACCTGGCCTGTTTTATGGGGGCTCCTTGTATCTTTTCTTTTGTTTTCCCTGTAGCTCACAGGGTGACTACATAAGCTGATTTAAGGGGTGTAAGGGCTCTTTCAACTGGAAGATATAGTCCTGAAAATCTACCCCTAGATATCATTTCCTTTGAGTTAAGTATTAAGTTTTTTTGTTTTGGATGCTGGGGATTGAATCTAGGCCCTATGAATGCTAAGCATGTTTACCACTGCACTGTACTTCCAGCCCTTACCTTTCTAAATAGCTTCCAACAACGAGATCCTTTCTGGAAAGAAACACATTAGAGAGTTTCTTCACACCAACCTCCTTTCCTTAACAAAACAAAACAATTGGATGGAATGAGCTCTAATATCGGTCTTGCTGCTAGCGAGGGAGGCAGAGAGCCTTGGAAGATAAGAGGTGCAGCTAATGGAAGCAGATATGATAGCTCCAAGGACTGGCAAGGGCTGGCTGACCCTTGGTGATTGCCGAGGATATCGTAAAGGACCATGACTATCTTTTGTGTGCTAGGGATTAGGACATGGCTAATGGGCTGCTTGCCAGGGTGAGCCCCCTTTGGCTGTTTCTCCCCTAAGCTAAGGAGTATTCTTCAAAAGTTTTGCCTGGCTCCAAGCTAACCCAGACTGCTGGAGCTCTTTAAATGATCCCAGAGAATTGGCAATAACGACAAGTTGGCTTAGATGGAACTGATTTTACTTTGGTTTTCTCCTAAGCAGCTGGGGGGAAAAAACACACAGGATACAAACAAGATCTGTTTACTGGCATGCAGGAAGGCTCCAGGGGCCCCACTTTGTCCCACCTATAATGGCCTTTCCAGAGTTCAAGTCTAGAGTTCAACTCTATTGCCAGCCTGCAAAAAGGCCTCTTATGCTGCAAGCCAGAAAAAAAAAAAAAAACAAAAAAAAAACAAACCTCACACGAGCATGTGTAGCAGAACCTCAGCACCTAGGATGCTCCACGTCCTCTGACCTTCTGTCTGACCTGCAGCTTTGAAATTAAAAAACAAAAAAAATTTTTTTTTTCTCATTAGTGGCAGCTTATTCCAGGATCTTTGCACTGGGCTACATCCCCAGCATTTTTAAAATTCTGGATCAGTGCAAGTTTGAAACCAGCCTGGGCTACAGAAGAGAGCTCAAGGCCAGGCTGAACTGCAGAGCAAAACAAAACACCATTCTGGAACAAGGCTCTTACTCACTTGCCCAGAGCAGGCTTGAACTTACTCTCTTGGGTCTTATTGAGTTAGCTGAGGGATAGGCCTCCCCTTATCAACATTTATGGTTTCGAGCTGAAGTTTTCATTGATGTCTGCTAGGTAGGCACAATGGTCCCCTGCTCATACCTGACCTTTCAGGGGTGGGACACATTTCTACCACAGGAGCAGCCCATCTTGTGTTTAACCTGACTGACAAGAAGAGAAGAATAGCTATTGGCCTTCCTGGAGGAGTCATTTCCTACACTCCCCAAGAGAGGCAGAGTTCCAGGCTGAATTTTTTTCAAAAGCATTTTCGAAGTGTTAATGGAAAAATAACAAAACAAACTTGCAACATAGATTACTTTATGTAGCTTAAAGGGAGTTCCCAATTACTACGAGATGTACCGAAAGTGGTAGTAAGTGTATCTGTAATTTATTCTTTTTAATTTCATGCACCATCATTTAGAATGCCTGAACTGGCATCCCTTGAGGAGTACATTATGCCTTTAAAATTGTAACATTCACACCTCTTTTGTCTCTCTTGTTGATAAACATTTTAAAATGCCTGTAGCGGTCTAAGAAATTACTTCTGTACTTAGAAGGTAAAACTGTGATAACAACTTTTTTCATTCTAGCACCCCTACCCCCATGTCTTTTTGGAACAGGCTGTGGCTGTGGGCACATTCTGCTGATACCATTTCTTTGGTTGCATAGCGTTTTACAGCTTTAAAAGGAAAGTTTCATTTATTATTGGTCCCTAGAATGGGTATTCACTGGGTCTCGATGAACTCTTTAGGTTGTGTGACTTTGGTTCAATGGCTTTCAAATTTGGCCATGCGCTGCCTTCCGCTGGGAAGATTTCTAAAAAGCCCGTATCTGATGTGACTCAAGAAGCAGGTGGCCTGCAGATGAAGCTGAGTGTCAAGGACGTGCCTTTTGAGTTTTGCCCTGAGAACCTCATTTGGAGAGCATCACTGACTTATAGAACAGGGTTTCTTCACTACAGTGCTGCTGCCATTTGTTAGGGCTTCTGTCTAGTTGTACCTCAAAGGCCTCATGCAGTAATGGGGCAGCATTCTAGAGTTTATGATTAATTCATGATGAATTAATTAGTGGGATTAAAGGTTGGAGTACTGCTGGGATGGTGGGTAGGAGTGCTGCATCCAGAGTGCTACATCCAGCCTGGCAGAATTAACCTGAATGTAACGCAAGGGAGACAGGCTTGCTCGCTGTTGCCACTGCCGCTGCTACTCCTTGCCTTTGCTCTTGCTGTTTTCTGCCCTGAACTGTGGCTCTCTGTCATGGCCACTCTGCCTTGGGCCAGCGGAGTAGGGACTGAAACCTCCACTCACTGTGAGATAAATATAAACCTTTCCATCCTTAATTTTGGATGTCAGGTATTTTGTCCCAGTAATGAGAGAGAAAAGTAACTGAGACACCACTGGGTTTAGATGAGTACTTGTTGTGGACTGTTCTTGCACTGTAGACTGCTTAGCAGTGCCCCTGGCCTCTACTCATTAGATGCCGGTAGCATCCTCTTTGTCCTTCCACCTGACAACCATAAGTGTTTCCATCCATTTTGGTAATTGCTCCCCACAGTATTGGCTTTGAAAACCTTTGCCTTAGACTTGCTGTTCCAACTGTTCCAACTGTTCCAACTGTTCTTGTCAATGACAGGTTTGCTTAGGGAACCCTAGTCACAAATTAGTTAGTTGTCTTAGGACTCCACATGATCAAATGAGGGTTTTGTCACATCAGACCCTCACTAAGTACTCACGATCATTTCCAGAGCTCAGTTGTGTATTTGGCTAGAGCAAACTTTTACAAATTATTAAAATTAGTTGCTGACATTTATAATTTAGGCTACTCTTTTCTAGACTTGCTTGAAAATTTGGAAGCCTTGACCATAAAGGCCTACATTTCTGGGAGGTAGGAATCTGCTAGACTACGATGGCCCTGCAGTCACCTGGGTCCCCAGCTGGTGGACCTCACTCTCACAAGTGCTCAATCTGCATGCAATTCCAGTTTTAGAGCCAAATAGCCAGCTAAGGCTGGAGCTTTCCATATGGAATGGTTCCTCTGAGAGTTGGCAGTTGTAATGAAAACTTTTTATTTTTTTGTGCAGGGTCTCATTATACAGTTTGGACTCATAGTGATCCTCTTGATTTCTGCCTCCCTAGTGCTGGGATTATAGGTGCACACCACCATGCTCAGACTACATCACTGGCTCAGCATGCCTGGGGGCAGGGCCAGCATGGCACACGGAGCCAGGGATTGGACCCTGGTCCCTGTGCTTACCTAATCAAGCACTTAGTCCACTGAGCTATACTGCCAGCCCTTGTGATGAAAAACTCTTGGATGCACTCAAAGATTAATTTCATTATGAGGCAACAGGGAAAACATTGTCAATGCCTGCAGTCATGCCATCTTCTCTTTTTGTGACGCCAATTTTGTGTGGCATTTGATGTGCTTCTCCTTTGGGAGGAAAGCCTGAATCTATGGTACTCTGTTTCCTTTGCTAATTGGTCATAGTCCAGAAGCACTTTTTGTTGCTTTATTGTATAACTCTGTCTGTCTGTGGAGAATTCTCTCAAGCACTGGCCCTTAATCTGGCTCATGAACCATTTTTAGGGAACAGAGTAACAAAGGAAAAATAGGGATGCAATATAATCTGCATTCTACCTGGTGCTCTCTTGGGAAGCAGTCTCTGGTGGGAAGGCTAGAAATTGGACTCGTGGAAACGTTAGGTGCTAGGGTTGCCTGTAAGCGGTGCGGCCTCTGCAACAAAGGCTCTGAGCTTTGTTTAATGCTCTGCTGTGTCATCTTGGAATCCTTAATACTTTTCAAACAACCAGTCCTGCAATTGCACTAACCAAGCTCTGTAAATTGTACTACTACACTTATTTGGACAAGAGGTTTTTGACTCAACTTCAAGTTATGATCATCAGAGGTAAAGGTATCCCAGAGCATCAAATTCAGAAATTTCATTATAATGTCCTTTTATCCCTATGAGATAGGGATTCAGGAAATTATGGCCAATCTCTGAAAACTGGATATATGTGGGAAACTGTCAGGAGGCAAGAAAATACGGGTGAGAAGGAAGACAGTCACGTGGCGGGAGTCAAGGATTAATGGATACTAATACATTTAGACAAATCAGCATTTCTCTAAATGTTGATTTATCTATAAGATAAGGCTAATGGATCTAATCTTAAGAAGCTGTTTGGATTAAATGAAATAATTGTTAGCACCTCGAGCAGCATTTGACATATGATAGGACCTCCATATATGATGTATGGTAGCTATATTGATATGGGCCTGTGTTCACAAGGAGGTAGAGGCTAGCAGGGACATGGGTACATCAGACACTAGAACCTGGTGTATCAGTCAGCTCAGGATGCCACTGCATTACCATAGGCTAAGTGCATCTGAAATGGCAGAAATGAATGCCAGAGTTCTGGGAAGCTGGAGAGCAGGGTGGCAACATGGCTGGGTCGAGCGAGGGCTCTCGTGGTGCTTATGCATCGTCCTCACACGGCAGAGAGACAACTCCAGTGTCTCTGGCGCTTCTTCTGAGGGCCTCAGCTCTATGAAATCAGAATACAGTTCTGTCTGTGCCTTCAGGCTCTCGCTTCACCTCAGACGCCCCCTGACGGCCTTCTCTCCATTAGCTTCTCAAGGATTGCAGGACATGAATTTGATGGTGGTACAACATAATTTAGTCCACAGCACCTGGCGTGTATACAATCCAGGCAGACACAAAAGAGCCCAGCTTTGCCCGGGACATGGGGGAAAGACCAGAAAACATTCACAGAGGAGAGAATTTCTGAAGTGCACATTGGAGGGTTTTTTTTTTTTTTTTTTAAGTTAAACAGTATATATTTAAAAAAAAATCAGAGCATAGAGAAGTTTATAAGAAAAACCAATAATCTCTCCCCCTTTATACGGTCTCAACTTCACTTCCCATAGTCAGCACTGAAGACTGAACAATGCCTGTGTGACTTCCCACTCTGGATTAATGCGCTGAAATCCTGGTGCAGGGGAGGATGGAGGTGGGGGCGGGGCCTTTGGGGATGATCAGGTCAGGGGAATGACCCTTGTGACATGATCAGTCCTTGAGGGAAGGGCCTTGGCAGAGCTCCTCTCTGCCAAGTGAGGGCACTATGAGAAGATGCTGACTGTAAACCCAGAGGAGAGGTCTCTGGACACCTGGTCTGCAGTTTCTCATTACGTGCGTCCAGGCTGCAAAGCTGTGGGAAATCAATGCTTATTGTTAAAATTACTCAGTCTATAACGTTGTCATAGCAGCACGAATGAAACAGGTATTCAAAACACATTTCTTTTTCATATTTAATACTCTTCTCTCCTTCCAGTGCTGGAGATCCTTTCATTTTTTTTTTTTTTTTTTTTTTCTTCCAGTTTTCCCCCTTGGTTACTTCTGTGACCCAAGATAATTTATTTGTACCTGTTACTCTTATTTCTTTTGTTCTTATATTTTTTTCTTCCCTCTTCCTTTCCTTCCTTTTTCTTTCTTCTCCTTCTATTTGAGCCAAATTAATTTTATTCTGCCCCATTCCATGATAAGTCGCCAGCGGGGCAGCATCCTATTAATCCTATTTAAAAAATCATGTGTTAAATCAAAATTTTTAAAAAAATCAAATTTTGGTTGCTAAGTGGAAATGAGTGACTGGATGTCTTCTGAATTTCTTATGCTATGTGGGTAGTTGAAACTGCCTTCGTGTTGTGTTTAGATTTTATGATACAGTCTCATATTATTGTGTTAAACACGGAGGCTTGCCATCATTTTGCAGGAGTATACATGGGAGGATTTCAGACAAAGAACAAGGACCGTGCTGTCCACACTGCAGGATGGCAGGGGATTGGCCACGCAGCTGACACCTTGATTGAGAAAGTGCACTTTGTCTTCAGGCTCCCCTCCCCTACTCCTGCTGCATGTCACCCAATATTAACTGAGACTTTGAACAATAGCAATATGACATCTTTTTCCCTTTGAGGAAAAAGAATAAATTACTATTTAATAAACTACTATTACTAGCCGGTTGTGGTGGCTCATGCCTGTAATCCCAGCACTAGGGAGGCTGAGGCAAGAGGATCAAAGTGAGTTTGAGACCAGCCTGGGCTACAAAAGTGAGCTCAAGGCCAGCCTCAACTGCATAGTGAGACCCTGTCTCAAAAAGACAAAAAAAAAAAAAAAAAACCTATTACTATTTATTTATTTTTTATTGTATTAGTACAAGGTGTGCAGGGTCTCACCATACAGATAAGACTCATAGTGATCCTCCTGTTTTCAGCCTCCCAAATGCTGGGATTACACATGGAAAAAGAATAAATTATATCAGTAGTTCTGTAACTGTACTTGTCTTCCTTGAAAGCCAAACTAAGCCAAACCAAAACCAAAACCAAAACCAAAAACCAAAAACCAAAACCAAAAACAAAACCAAAAAAGAACAACTTTTGTGCTCCTAAGCCCGTTGCAAATATTAGCCCAAGTTATATGCTACAAATGTTTTTCCCTCTTTTTTTGGCCCAAGTAATATAAACTCAGGATCAGCGGGATGAATTCTTTTCCTCCAGGTCGCACACATTTTTATATTACAAGTAAGGTATGTTTAAAACCAATTACGCATTTGAGGCCAGCCTAGGCTCAAACAGAGACCCTGTCTCAAAAAAATGCTCTGTGGTCTAAGCACCTGCCTGGTTAGTGTAAGGGCCTGGGCTTGATCCCAGCTGTAGCATGCTATGCCGGCTACCGCAGGCACACCCTGCAGGCCCCCCAAACTGGGCATGGTGGCACATGCCTGCAATCCCAGCAGTGGGCAAGCTGAGACAGGAGGGTCCCTGAGTAGGAACTGTGTAATGAGACCCTGTACCAAGTAAATAAATAAATAAATAATAAATAATAAATAATAAATACCATTATGAATTTGAGCCTGCGGTGTATTTTCCTTTTTATTTTCAGTAGAGTTTCCTTGTTTCTAAACAACTTGTTTCTTCCCTGCTTTCCTTCTCCTTCCCCTTTGCTAAAGTCCTGGTTTTAATAAATCCTTTCCTGTGTACTGTCTCAGATTATATCATCTTCTCTATCAAGATCATCTTTGTAATTTCCGTCCCTTCTGGAAACTTCCATCCTGCTCCTCCTACAGGAACTGCTTAAATCTAGGGTGGCAGTACGGCTGTTGTTCTGGGACACCTAGGGCTCTATGGAGTTGCGTGTGCTGTTCCTGAATATCACATTTTGTTTTTCTTGGTTCCTGCTCTCATTTTGCTAAAAGATATCAATAACCTTCCTATAAGTGATATAGTAAACTTCCTACAAATGGTAAAACTAAGATTGGAGTGCCTCAAAGTATCTTAATTTTGCTCATACGGATAGTCCAGCTGGGAATACAATTGCTAACAAGGCAGTTTTCAATTGTTTTTTCCCAGTCCCATCTTGACCTGAAGAAAATGCTTTCTGTATATGCTACTGGCATCTTACAAAATGTCTCAGGTGTCCCCATCAGACAGTGAACCTTTGAGCCAAGCATGCAATGGGTGGTAACCAGCTATCCAACTGGGTAACATCCTCCCTGGAAACTGCAGTTAGTGTGACCATCTCGACATTGTTTCCAGGCAACACAGTGACATCCAGGATGAAAGGCTTTCCTTATCTTTTCCCTTTCTCTGTTAAATTTTGTGTCTTCTTCCTTCTTTCCTGGAGTGATCTTTCTGCCTTTTGTTCCTTTTTCCTAATACATAGCTTATGTAGTCTTCGAAATGAAAAAACTAGCTCAGTAAGCAGGAGGCACGTCTATTCATCTGTTCCACGGGCTACGGATTTTACTCTCAATTTTACAGTCTTTGTTGGTGTTTACTAAGTGGATGAGTCATGTCCATCTAAATAGGGGAGTTTATAAAAAGACTCTAAAGGTGTGATTCTATAAAAAGGGAAAGAAAGGCAGGGGAAACAGATAAATTGTTACGGTGGAGCTCTACCACAACAGTTTGAGTGTTCTTTTCCCTTACCTTTGAAATTATAGTTCCATCTATTTTGTATCCACACTTACTGGTAGAGAAAAATCAGATGTCAGTGTGGTTTGTTCTTTTGTACCTGACCTGACTTTCTTTTCTAGAGGATTTTCAGGTGGCCTCTTTTTGCTTGCTGCTCAGAAATTTTAAATAACCATAGATTTGGGAGAAGATGTTTTAAAATTAGGCATTTAGGAGATCCTCTCAATCTGAAGACTTGTGAACTCTTCATGTCAATATCTTTATCTTTTTTTTTTTTTTTGGCAATTTTGCATTCAGCCTTTGCTATAATTTTATTTGTTGGATGTAACTCTTGCTGAATTGATCTTGTCTCAATTTTTTAAATATTTATTTATTTAAGTACTTGGGGTGAACCTAGGGGCTATGCAGTGAGCTACACCCTCCAGCCCTTTTTATTCTGAGACAAGATCCCACTGAGTCACCAAGTTATTTAGGCTGGGCTCAAAGTGGTGACTCTCCTGCCTCAGCCTCCCAGAATTCTGGGATTACAGTGTTCATCACATCTTCTCTTTTAATTTTTAAAAACTGTGATATGATGTACACAGTTTAGACTCATAATAATCCTCTTGCTTTCAGCTTCTCCAGGACTGGGATTACAGGTACATGCCACCATGCTTGGTGGCTGGCTCTGTGAGCCTGGGGCAGGCTGGTGTGGTATATAGTACTGGGGATTGAACCCAGGTCCTTTTGCTTGCCTAAGCAGATGATTAGACCACTGACATATCTCCATGGCCCTGTTTCTAGTTCTTTTTTTTGTGTGTGTGTGTGATTTTTTTATTCTCCTTAAAAAAGTCATGTGCGTATAACTATTTTTATTGGTTTAATGGAATGAAGACATTCTTTAAAATTTGCATGTGAAGGGCTGGCAGGATGGCTCAGTGGTCTAAAGCGCCTGCTCAGGAATGCTTAGGCAGCAGCAGGGACCATGGTTAATCCCCAGCACCACATGCTGTGCTAGCCCCGCCCTCAGGGCAAGCTGAGCTGGCCATAATAAAAACTAAATAAGTAAATATAAAAGTTGCATGTGAATTTACTTGCAACAGGAAATATTTCACAACTATAGTGTGATATATATATATATATATTTATAGGTTTAATGGTATATCTGATTTCTCTGAAGAAGGATTTACCGGTATATTGGGCTTCTATTGCTGTTTAGGCAGGCATAACTAAACTCATATTCAGAAGTTTGTACGACCCACTACCTTTATTGGAGGTTGTTTCATGGTATATACTTATATCTGGGCCTTTTTATTTGCAAAGTTTATATGTATGTAAATACACACGCACACACGCACATACACACACGCCAGCCAATATAGAATTGATAGTTCCAAAGATTCTATGATTCTTTTTAAAAAAAGAAGTAAAACTCTAGCTCAGCATAGTAACACATAACTATAATCCAATCACTTTGGTAGGCTGAGGCAGAAGCACTGACATTTCAAGCCCCGCCTGTGCATCTTAGCAAGTCCTTGTCTCAAAGCAAAAAAAAATAAAAAAGGCTGGGGATGTAGCTCAGCGTAAAGGCCCTGTGTCTAACCCCCAGTACAAAGAACAGGCAAATAACAACAAAACACTCTAGCATGTTCATATAAGAAGACATTTCCTAGGCTGGATGCCTTTTCTTACTTTCTCCTATCCTAGAATTTTAATGATGACTTAGAAAATATCTCCTTAATTCTGTTCAGCATCCCACCAAGAAAGCTCTGGCCATGGCCCAGCACACTGCCTCCAGGGGGTCAGAGCAAAATGCCGATCCCACATTTGCCCTACGGAGGCTGACAAGGGCCCTGCACCAATTGCTGCAGGAGCTGCTTCTCCAGGTGAGAGCCCTGTATTTAAGAAAAAAAGGTCTCAGAGCAGGTGCGTTTGGGCCTAGCCCCTTCAGCACCTCCTACCCGTTACGCTCTTTGGAATCTAGGGAGCGAGGAGCCTTGTATTTTTGATGCTGTTGTTTCCTTTACTTCTAGCTCTGTTCCAGGGCAAAACTCTCAGAGAAACCTAAGTCTCTAGTTCCCAAAGAAAGCAAAGTACCCTTAGGGATTTTATAAAGTGTTTGTTGTCATTTTCCTTCTGCTTTGCTTGAATTTTCTTGAAAATGAATAAATTATGGGCAGAATTAGAAAAGTTCAAGCACTAGATGCTCAGGCCCACAAAGGAAAATGTAGAGATAAAAACTCTCTGTCAGGCCTCTGTTCTGCGCCCTCACAAACTTCCCAAGGGGCTCCTATCTGCTCTGCCTGGCACGACCCTGGCTTTATCTTCACTCATTATCCCTTCTTCTGGGCCCAGCTCTCTCAGTTTAAGGCTTAAATATATTACTTAATAGGTAGACAGTGAGCGGTGGATGAATGGGGACCAGAGAAAGCAAACAAACACAATAAGCGGCTCAGCTGGGTGTAGTGGCGCACACCTGTAATCCCAGCACTCGGGAGGCGGAGGCAGGCAGATCCGTGCAAGCTCGAGACCAACCTGGGCTCCAAAAGTGAGCTCAAGGTCAGCCTGAACTGCAGAATGAGACCCTGTCTCAAAAAGAAAAGAACAAACAAAAAAATCCAAAACAATAAGCGGCTCAGCATCTCTAGAACCACCAGTGATACTGTTGCCATGGTAGCCAAAGGTGGCTCGGCCTAGCTCTTGGGTTGACCCAGACTAAATCCATGCTAAGGAAGACATGAAGCAGGAATTTATTCCTGTCTTCTCAAATACAAGATGGAGTTCCTCGCAAAACAGAAAAAGTAAAATACTGTACTTTGAGAGATATTAGCATGTGTTTGGAAACTGTGGAAAGATGTTCTCAAGAAATTGAAATAAGGTGATCGTCTCAGAGCTGAGCCATAAATCCAATGCAAAATGGTACAGCACAGAATACAGAGCATGGAAGATGTAAAATGCAGTGATGTGCAGCTGGCAAGAGAGCAACAACCTGACCGATGCTGCGTACAGCTGAGGAAATAATGTGAGGACTGGAGCATGGCTGTTAGCTGGGATATGCAGGACATGGGGCTGCCAGACAGAGGGGGCAGAGCCCTCCTCAGTAGTGTCTGCGGAGAGGGCACAGACCCTGCCCTTTGGAGGGGCAGATCAGTCTCTCAGTCAGTAGCAAGGAGGCGGAGCAAGGCTCTGTCAGCCTGGTGCCATTAGGCACTGGATTTATGGAAGAAATCTCTTTGTTCTGATTTCTTGCTGCCAGGCAATCTCTGATGATTATCTGACTTCCTCCATAGCTCTGCCTACAGAAATGGATCTGTTGTGAGGCCTTTTAGTATTCATTCCTTCTGGATCTGTTAAAATGGCTTTTAGTATTCTGTTGCTTGTAATAGGTTTTTTTTTTAATCATAAATGTACAAAATGGCATTTTGACCACAGTATCATTTGGCTTCTCCTATAAATTCACCCACTGTGAGAGCGGGCTGGTTATACAGTAGAGGAGCACGCATATTCCCGGGAGAGGTATTCTTACTGGAATAGAGAAATTTGGCGTTCTGTTTGGAAGATTAGTGGCTTGTGGCTCTGCGCCTGGGGAGGTTCATACACTCGGGGTGCGCTGGGGCTTCTGAATCTAGAAGGGAGAAGGCCTGAACCGGAATGTGGAAAATTCCCTTGGTAAGGACATGGTCCACCGAGCCTTATTTCCTATGTGATAAACACATATGCTCCTCGCTGCTGTTATTTTACCATTTTTAGGCAAAGAAAAAAGTGCTTCATTCATAACGTAAGACACAGTGTTGCTTCGCATGGCATGCTGAACATCAACATTTAGGTTTTTGGAACCGAAGTAGAGCATTGTTTCCATCGTATTTGGCCTTTTAAAGATTTTCCTCAGACTCAGTGTAAAATAAACAACGTGTTAACATTTTAATGTAATTAGAATCCTGGGGCAGGTGTAGTTTTACGAGGCTTACTAATTAAGAAGGAGAAGGAGGAAGGCAAATGAATTATTTCAATCCTCAACCCAACCCCTCCTGTTTCCCTACCCAAGAGAGGCAATGCAAAACTTGTGCAGAGATGAGAAGAGTTTCCTTCTTGCTTGGATTATTCTGGGATGCCTCTGAAAGGTGAAAGAGAAGAAAACAGAATGCTGGGAAAACACAGTTCCCAGTTCACTTCTTTTTTGGGTGCATATTTATAAAATCATGCTCACAGGATCGTGCTCTAAGAAAGCAGGATTTCCAAGCTGAAGTGAGCAGAAACAGAGAGCTCAGATGGAATAGCAGGATCGTCTACGAGGGGATCCTAGAGATAATGGCTACTGTTTCCATGGCAATAGCAGATTCACCTGCATACCCCTTCTTTCTGCTTCTTTTGTTCAGTGCAAACTCCCATTAAGCAGCCACCGGCATTATTGGCAAGGCAGAGACATTTGAGGGAGCTCATTGCCACAGTTCTCTGAAGAGACCCTTTTTCTGTAATGGATCTGCAACTCCCTGGGTGCCTACCTGGTAACATAATGGCAGGAGGGCGCTTGAAAAAAAAAAAAAGCCCTACCTAGATAGAGTGCTTGTGATCTTACCTGGGCCACAGTTTTCTGAAAGAGTCCAAATCTTTAATTTCCAATCCAGTAATTCCCAAGCCCTGATGTGCCTTAGAATCTCACAAACCCGAAACATGAAAATACCACATCCTACCTCCAGGGAATCTGATTTAATAGGTGTCTTATTCCAGTTAGTGTTACTATGACTCCATTCCATAGGCTGGATACTTTACAAAGAATACAAGTGTAGTCATGACTAAACCGAGAACTCCAAAGCTGTGGGGATATATTTCGTGTGGACATTTTCTTCAGAGTCTCAAGGTAGCTCGGGGCATCCCATGGCAAGAGGGGAATAAGCAAGCCAGAGAGAGCTCACTTTTAGCCCAAAGCTGCTCTTGCTGGAATCTATTAATCCATTCTTATGTGAGTGGATCGCTTAGGTCATGAGGGGACAGCCCTGGGGCCTCAGTTGCCTTCCATCAGACTCATCTCTTGGTGGGCATGGTGGCACATATTATAATTTCATTGCTAGGGCAGCTGAGGTAGAAGAATACCATGAGTTCGAAGCCAGCCTGAGCTACAGTGTGACTCCAGGGTCAGCCTGAATTACATAGAAAGATCTTGTGTCTGACAACAAAGACACACACACACACACACACAAAGACACACACACACACACACACACACACATCCTCCAAAGAGCCCATTTCCCCAATACCACTAATATATAACCTTGTGTTATTGAGTAGTTTGCTAGAAATTACTTGTCAGTCAACAATATTCCAGATCTTTCTTTCCTGGAAGAACTAGATAAGACAAGCCAAAAGTGGTGCCCAAAAAGGTTACTTTAAAAATATGGGCAAATGAGTATGGGAGAAACCAACTTAGCAGACTGAGTTTGGGCTGAACAGAGAAAAAAGAGGGTAAAAGCAAAAGCAAAAGGACATTCTACCTCAGAGAAATGCCACATAGGCCATTGTGGAAAGTTAAGACAGAGATTCCCAGTGGCACCTGAGTCTTCTCTTATGCCCCTACATATGGGAGAGCTCCAGAGAAGTTCTGCATATGGGTCCTGGTGTGGAATCTTGTAACTGACAGGTCCCCTTCAATTCCCCTGTAAGCTCTGCCATGTGCTATCTCCTATATCACTGGGGGATGTTTCCAATCTGAAATCTGGGAGGATATTCAGATCCTAGCTGCAGCCCGGAGATGGGGCCTAGCATTCTGAATTCTTTCTCTGTCTGTCTGTCTGTCTGTCTGTCTGTCTGTCTGCCCACCCTCCTGCCTGCCTGCCTGCCTGCCTTTCAATGTACTTGGTACAAAGTCTTGCCACCCAGCTCAGCCTTGTGAATTTCCTATTTTTAGCCTTCCCAGTGCTGGGATTATAGGTGTGTGCCACCACACCCAGACTCTGTGGCTGGCTCAGAATTCCTAAGGGCAGGGCCTGTGCAGCATGTGGTACTGGGGATCAAACTCTGGTCTCTGCACTTGCCTGAGCAGGAGCTTAGTCAGTTCAGCTGTCTTGCCAGCCCTGCAATCTGAATTCTTAACAGGTCCACTCATGATTCAGACATATGGTGGCATGACTGTACTTTTACAATGTCCTGTTTTGCCTATTGCCCAGATCTATAGAAGAGGACAGAATTGGACAGGGTCCTCTTTGTGAGAGACCATGACTTTATAGAACAGTTGAGTGAGCCTTGAAGAATTCTGCCAGCCCCGAATCTGCTGTGAACATGTCCAGAAGGCTGCACCTCCCCCACATCCTTTCAGTCCTCTGCTCCAGAGCTAACTCAGTGCGCAGGCACCAAAGCCATGCAGGTGTTACTTATGCTTCCATTCAAATGCAGTTTTCCTATGAAGAACACAGTAGAACTGAATAAAGTCCTATTTTTGGAAAGGAGATGTAAGCGGTGTGCTGAGAGATGTTTCCAATGTAAAAACTCTTCCCTAAGGAGAAGTGTCCTACGTTACGGAACTTGCTTTACAGCGGGTGGGTCAGGAAGAGCCCTAAAGCAAGGGAAGCAGCCGATGAGCACTTGGCCTGCTGAGAGTTTGAGGCTTCTTACATTTTTACTAGGGATAAAAACACTGCTTTCCTTTGCCACACATAGGCAGTTATTGGCAGTCTCTTTCCCTGCCCTCCCAGGAGTAGGATGGAACCCAGGGCTTCAGGCAGCTGAGAGCTCTGCTACTGAGCGACACCCCCAGCACCCCTATTTAAACCTCTCTCTACTAACTGTTGTGAGCTAGGACTGATAATTGCAGGGCCAACTTTGGGTTAGGTCTGAACATAGAAATGCTGGTTATCCATGGCATGAAGGATGAAGAGTTGCTCTATTAAGCAGGCTTGGATCCAGCCTGAACTGTAATCCACACTCTACTGAGAACTGGACAGGCTCTTTGTCTACAACAGGGGAGCAAGATGAGCTCTATTATGAAACAAGGTGGAAAAGGGGATGCATTTAAGCCTCTAGGGGAATGCTGGCGTTTAGCAAGGGCTGGGCCAAGTTTATCATTCTGAATGTGAGGGAAAGACAGTTGCTTTTGCTGTTACTGGATGGATAGAATGGGCTTTAGTGGGAAACCTGGAAGGCTATGCTACCATCCTTTGGACTGGAAGCATTAGCTTTCTGGTTGTTATCTTATGTCCATGGAATGAATGTTGCATTAGCCACTGCGGATCCCTAATCGACAGGGTTAGAATGAGCGTTAGACGTTCCTATTTCCTGCCGACCAGCTCCTCCCCCACCCAGCTCCCTGATCAGATATAACTTTTCCCTTGCTGCTTTAATATCCAGAACTTCATCTTCTCAAACTAGGCTCTCTGTCTAAAATAGAATAAAAGGACCCTAGGCCTCAATGGAGGAGTAATTTCCTCCCATGCGGCTGAATATAGCAAAAGGATTCGGAGTTAACAAAGGCGAAGTACAGATCTTCTCGGTGCCTCCCACCCCTCACTGTCCCGCCCTTTCTGCCTCAGACATTGACAGAAGAGCTGTCTTGTGTACCTAAGTGCTTTGAAGAAGGGAAGAAAAATCAAGAAGGAGAAAACCACGCAACAGTCAGAATGCTACAGTGCAGACAGTAATCAGAGAAGGGGCCACGCTTAACAGGACTTTAAGCTGCCTGCTCTCGAGAGGACGGCAGGTGAGGGAGTTTCAAGCCAAAAAGCCACTTGCGGGTACAGGCAGAGAGGACTTTGTAAAAGGCTTACCATGAGGGCAGAGGTGCTGAGGTCAGAGCAGGGATTCCAGGGGTAGGTCAGGGGCTTCCAAAGTCCAGTGCAAATTCATCCGTTTGTTCTTTTACTCTGCAAGTGCTTAGGGTGCGGTGCAACATGTCAGGTACTGCTCTGGGCGCTTGGGCTAGTGCAGTAATTAAGTAAAGATTTCCACCTGGGCGAGTTTCAGTTCTGGCTGGGCGGAAACAGAAACCAAGAAAGGAAAGTAACATGGAAGTAAGTTATGCCCTAGGTTAAAAGGTATTTAGTGTGATGGGAAAATAAGGAGCAGGGTAAGGGGAGAATAAGAAGCCCCAAGGGTGTGGTGTGTGTGTGTGTGTGTGTGTGTGTGTGTGTGATGTAAAATAGAGTGGTGAGCACAGGTCACATCCAGAGGAGAACCTGAAGACCATGAGCATTTCCGAGGTGGGTGGGGGATGGGCTGGAGCAGACTGAGCAGCCCACGTGGCTGTAGCTCCCAAGAGTGAGCTCTGGCTTCAGGGCCATCTCTAGTCAGCTTGATATTTGATGAGCAAGGCACTGTGTCTTTATGAATTTTTAATCTGAACAACTTGCTTAGTATGGTGGCTGTGAGGCTCCAATAAAGCAATACACTCGTGACAGAAGATTTTAAATTGCGAAGTGCCAAAGACATTCCTTCCGTGACGTGCCTAAACATCCCTTTCCCAGGAGAAACAGCAACATGGATCCAGGAGAAAAAAGAAAAAAAAAAAGATAAAGAAAGAAAACCAACAAATGACGTCAGCATCGCTGAATTCGTGCAGTCCTGGACTCCTGTTTGGGACAGAGAAGTGGCAGAGCAGGAGGCCAGGGCCTGGGAACCTGGCCAGCCTGCAGAAGATGGCAATGCACAAACCAAGGGCTGCAACTCCAGTGGGGAGGGAGGGAGGGGAAGCAAGACAGGGCGCAGCCTCCTTCGAGGCCCCATCTAACTCCCATCTGCTGTGGTGCAAACATACGAGTCCCCAGAGGGCCTCAAAAGTTCCCTACAAACCTGTGGTACTCATGCAGGCCAGGGTAGCTAAGTCCCATGGCTGAGGTAAGCACGTATGGCCACACCAGCAGGAGAAGGAGGGGCCCCTCACACTCAGAGGTAGAGGTGGTGCTGTGTGCAGCGGAGCCTCTGCAGGCCTGGTCTCCATGAGTAATCCCATGGTGGGGAAGCGGGGTGAACTGTAGCAGAGGGGTGGGTCGGACATGAGGAGCCTAGAGGGTTTGTATTTTGCTGTTGCTGGGTGGGATGCTGGGAAAAGAGCAAAGAGAGAGAAGTCCAGGCTTGGGTAGTGTCCTTCCCTCACTGTGGCCGTGATGGGCTCAGGCTGACTAAAAAGAACTGAGTGGGCCCATGGGTAAGCAGGACAGAGGCCTGCACCAGGTCTGTTGTAAGCCCTGCATGTGTTTAGCAGAAGGGGAGTTTAGCAGATGTGGGAGTTTTACATCGAACAGCAATTATTTATTAACTTTTTTCATTTGTGACATGCTCTTTTGATACTCACGACAGCCATGAATGGCAACTGCGTTTCATAGCAAAGTAAGGGAGTCCTTGCAGTCCACGACATGGGTCACCAGTCTGGACTTTTTACATGGTAGAACCGAAGGTCGGGCACATGTGTTTTGACTCACAATTTTTTGGTTTCTGCCCACAATTCCTCTGTGCGTCTCTCTCCAGTGCTCTGGAATTGGCATTGCCAGCCCTGCAGTTCTGCCAGCCTGGCCCAGGCTGCGGCCCTGCACTCGCGCCTGCGCACTTCAGCATCTTGACTTCGCCAGGGAGCCTGCCCATATGTGACTGTGAGCTTCTGCTTTTGCTCTCTGTGTTGTGTATACTCAATCATGTCTGACAGAATTTACTTTAGCTCAGGCGGTCCGCCTTTTTTCTCTTATTCTTTCCTCTTCAGTGCAAGTGATTTGTCTTCCCTTGAATTTTAGATCCACAGCCCACTGCTCCTTGCCACCCGCACTGCCACCAAAGATGCTTTCCTTTGTAAAACTCTCCCTCTTCCTCTTGGCAGGGGCAGTGAACTCAGGGACGGACCGTTGCCTTTGGTAAAAGAGCCAAAGCTCCCTGAGCTCTGGTTTTTTTTTTTTTTTTTTTTTTTTCCCCCTTTATAAGCTATATATTTGCTTTCCTCTTCCTTTTTCTGTCTCCGCTTTTCCAAATTTCCCTCCTGGCCTGACTTGAGACTTCCCCTGCTTAGATTACCTGAAATTTTCCTGCTGCTCTGAACCATTTTTCATTTTATTATACTAACCAGAAATTTTAACCTTTTGTTCTGATTGGAAAAGAAAAGTAGGGGTCGACGCCCACCGAGAAACTCTCCTCTGAGCTAGAGCTGCAGGAGGCAACCTGGATCACCCGGTACGCGCATCTCCTGTCATTTCCGGGTTTACAGAGTACGTTTTCACATGTTTGGTCCTCATAATAGATGCAAAGCGGGCAGGGCGAGTGTCATCATCTCTGTTCTGCAGAGGAAGCAATTCCAGGAGCACAGTGGTTCTCTCATTAAAGTGATTCTCCTTTAAATTTTGATCTAAATTTTTCATACAAAAATCTGCTATATTGGAATGCAGTACGAAGGTTGAAATCAGACATTAAATTGCTGTAGGGTATGTCTAGCATCCAGCAGCCTGTCCTGACATTTCTTATGTACAAGTAAATTCACACTGGTTCAGCAGCTGCCCAGTATTTGGACCCGGAAGCTCAAGCAGGCTCAGCTTTGTCTGTGTTCTGGAGATGATCAGATATTGATTGTTGACCCCCTATGCAAGATCCAAAGTTCTACATTTTTAAAGATAAGTTAATCAAATGGCTGTATAGTTGGAGGTCTAAGAGTGGACAACTTTCTATCTCTACTCTCATCCATTAAATCTTAGGTTTACTTCAGAGAGCTGACCTACTTTATTTTCTCATGGGATTTCTCACTGTTCCGTCTAGGTACCATGTATAGGACCCAGAAAGGCCTGCTCACTGTCAGTTAGGCTCGACCTTCTCCCCCTCCCTTTGCCACAATTTCCTTCCTGTTTGGGGAATCACATTAATACTCAGAGCCTTCCTTTCTTGCATCAGAAAAGGCATATATTATGCCTCACCTTCTGCTTTATGCTTATGCGGGGTTTCTATGAGAGGCCAATGTCGTCATTTAATTTTACAATGACTTTTTTTTTTTTTTTCTTAGAGGAGATATCTAATCCTGGAGACAGAAGGAGACAAACACAGTGGACACCTTCTTATTTCAATAAGCATATCCTCAAACCCTACATAAAATGCTCACTTTGCTTTTCTTCTGTTGCTTATAAACCATTTATTTCAGATTCTACCATGAGAAATGGGAACGTTAATTATTTGTTGTTAATTTGGCTAGTATTTGTTGAATGATGACCGTGCTATGTATGCTTCAGATGCTAAGATTGCAAGAGTCTTTGTCCTCTGAAACTTTTAGGCATATGCAGAAGCCAGACAAGTGGGCAAAGTGCTACAGCCGTGTGACAAACCTCACCATGAAACATCAGATGAAACAAAGTAGGTGAACTTGAGGTGAGCATTCCAACCCTTTGACATTGGTTGTTCTCCTGACAATTCCAATTCCAACGGCCATCCATGCCCTCTATACCCCAATTCTTCTTAGACTGTAATATTATTTTCCTTTCCTGGTCCTTTGAGTGTTAGGATGGTAGAGACCTCTCTCCATGGTTGGCCTCGGGGCTCTCTATCTTCCATTGTTAACTTACTGAACCTTTCCTGTACCTCTAGAAAGGGTTATTTCATTCAGCAGTTCTATATTTGAATTTTTTAAAAAATTAGTATATATTTGGTACAGGGTCTTAAAACACAGCTCTGACTCATAGTGATCCTCCTGTTTTAGCCTCACCAATGCTGGGATTCCAGATATGTACCACCACACCTGTTTCTGTGGCCAGCTCAGAGTACTCTGGGCAGGGCGGTTGCGGCATGTGGTGCCAGGGATTGAACCCAGATCACAGTGCTTGCCTGACAGGTGTTTAGACCTCTGAGCTATCTCCCTAGCCCAGAAGTTCAATATTTGAGCCAGCTCAGGTGAGATTTCTGACAGGGCTACTGTTACTGATACAGGGACCAGAATTCGAGGGAATCTTGCACATGCAGGGAATTCAATATAGTTACATAGGACCCAAGGAAGAGAGTGAGGCGGAAGGAAGGTAGACAGAGGAGCTGGCCTGGATGAAGCCCAAAGAAGGCAATTTATTCAAACTGAAGACTTAGAGATTTTATTCTCAAAGCTCTGGTTAGCCATTGAAGAATTTTATTTTATTTTTTGCCATGGAGCTTTGCTATTTTATTGTTGACTTTGGTTCTTCTTTTTTAAATTTTATTATTTTATTATTTTTATTTTAAAGCCTAAAAATAGCAGAAACAAAAATTAAAAAAAAAACAAAAAACAGTAACAAGTAAGAGTACATGTAGTACAGAATTTCAAAACCAGAAAAATTTAACAATGGTTATATTACATGTTTTCATCATCAGATCAGTTTAGATTAATAGATATAGGTATATAAGATTGATCAAACAATTAAACATTAACACTTTCAATAAACATTATTTTTTTAACAGTTGACACCCTGCATATTGTCCTCACAATAGTAATACAGAGCACAGGGTATGGGCATGACATACCTTCCTATTGATATTGGTAAGGAAAGAAAAAAAAAATTCTTCTCTTTGAACTAAGAGTAAGCAGATACATACACAGTCCAATGTTCCATAATTGCAGTGGGCCACCAGTGAAACTGGCAACGTTGGAAGCTATTGATCCAAGCCTCCTACAGCTCATCACACTAATCTAGCTCTGCGTTTCATGCCTCATAATTACAGCTTTTCCACTGGGTGATCAAGGACAAGTTAAAGCAAGACCTGTATAACAAAACATTCATCTGCTGTATCCATTGAAGAATTTTAAGTGGGAGAGCAATGCAATTGCTTTTCTATTTCAGGGGAAGAGATTATTGGCTGCTATGGAATAAGAGATCTGGAAATTGTCAGAGTGATTTGGAAGGGAGATCAGTCAGGAGGAACACAGAGACACAACGTCACTGGAGTTGAATTAGCTAATGGTATACCTTGGAGGTCTCCTACCTCCACAGGGCTTTGGCTTCCATCCTTCTCAAGATCTAGTTGGTTTTTCTTCAGTTTGGGGAAGCCATCCAGTGCATTTCTATCCTTCTGACCATATCTCTGTACCCACATACATATATAACACAAATTAGCCAGGATGATTTTCTATTCACAACCAAAGACTCCTAACGGATAGCACATTCAAATAAGAGATGAATCACTTCCATTTGGAAGGAGTGCAGCAGTTCATAGACAGGACTGAGTACAACTGGATAGACATGGGGACTGAAAGAATGAGGAGGATGAAGAATGACCCTTGTTTTTCATTTTCAGGACTGTGTAGATGAGGCCCCACTCACGCAGATGAAGGAAACTGGAGAAGGATCACATTTCCCACTCCCACTGTGGGGGAAGGATGAGTAACTTGGTTTTGACAAGCTGAGTTTGAAGTGCTTATGGAAATGTCCAATAGACACTCAGCTATGTGGCTTTGGAATTTAGAGGAACGATCTGGCTGGAGATAAGATTCTGGAATCCTTAGCTTTTTGGTAGCAGTGAAAGTCTTGGAAGTAGAGAGGGTTCTGCAACAAGAGTTGGCAATGTGAAAACAGAAGAGGGAGGAGCAGAGAGGAGTCCGCGTAGGTGAGGAGTCGGAGGCGCTGAGTAGGTGAAAGCCAGAGGTCTGAACTGACCAAGCAGAGTCTAGTGTGGAGAAGAGTGAAGGGTGGCAAAATAGGTTTGATGGTGGGGTTGGTGGCTACACTGTCATCTGAAAAATAGGATGTGGTGGCTGTAGGGGGTATTGGAGTCTAGATTGCATAGGTGAGGACATTCAGGAAAGTCATTCAGCTCAAACTGTGCTCAGGAATGCTAAAGTACTGTGAGAGGATGGCTCACAGCAGGAGAATGAAGTTTCCCAGAGGAAAGTTTGTCACACGTGGAGTGAAGTCGTAGATGCAAATGACAGCGAATGGCTGAGGGAAGAAGGAATAATATGGAAGCAAAAGCAGGTAATCCTGGCTTTGGGCGGTGCATGGAAGCCATGCCTGAAGACGTGGGACAGCTGCTCCCAGAGTATGCAGAGAGGTGGCCTCTCAGGGACAGTGGAGGTTCCTCTACACAAGGACAACCCAGGCTGGATGCTTCTTGGATAGGTGAAGGACAATGAGCAAGTTTGTTGGCCATCAGAGGAGCAATGCAAATGACAGTGAGACACAGGAGAGAGGAAAAGATTGGGAAATTGAATCTCAAGAACAGAACACAGAGGCGGATAGACTGTTTGAGGTGTCTGCAGTGTTGGTGGTATCTGTAGATTCTAAGGAGAGCTGGGTTAGTGATGGTGCTCAGCCTTGTCTTTCACACATGCTTAGTGGCTTTTGCTTCTCTGTGTGCGCCATAGGGTAAAGTGACAATAGTGACTAGCCAGGCTGCAAGAAGCTCTGGGACAAAACAACTCTCTCTCTCTCTCTCATCTCCTTTGCTATAATCTGGAACTAATGTAAAATGAAAATGTGTATCTGTGAAAATAAAAAGGATTTTTAAAAGAGTTTTTGTCAAGTACAATTTAGTTTGTCTTTATTTTGTTTTATTTTTTATATTTTGCATTTAGGGAAGGGTCTACAGGGACAGACCCTTCCCCTACTTACTACTAGATAGGGCTCATAGTGACCCATCCGCCTGTTTACAGCCTCCCAACAGCTGGGACTACAGGCATGTGCCACCATGCCTAGGCTCAATTGCCATCTCAGCACATCCCAGGGGTGGAGCTGGCATGGCAGGCCTTGGGATTGAACCCTGGCCCCTGTGCCTGCTTGTAGGTACTTTAATCCCCTAAGCCATTTGGCTGGTCCTTAGTCTTTTTGAGAGAGGGTCTCTCACTATGCAGTGCAGGCTGGCCTTGAACTCACAGTAATCATCTTGCCTCAGCCCCACAAATGCTGGGATTGCAGGCATGTGCTACCATATCCAGCTGTTAATTATCATTTTTTTAAAAATGCATATATTGCAATAACTTACTTCTAAAAAGATACATTATGTCAATGTGAATATAGAACCTATTGGTCTCAGTTGGAAAATCAGTAAGGCACTTTTTTTTTTTTTTCTTTTTTTCCTAAAAGATTAGAAAAGACTAAAATAGTTATCTAAATTGTCAAGTCAGGAATATTTTTATACAATATACAAAAGACTCATTAGCCTACTCAGGATGACTTTGACATTATCTTCATTTTGTCATCCAGATGCACTCCTGTATCACCAAATGAAGAGAAGTGCAAAAACTCCTTTGAGGAGAAAAATCCAGTTTTCTCACAAAAAGCAAGAGGTTATTTTCCAGAGCCCGGTGTTCTTGAGTTGAACACTAAAACTCCAGAGGCCACTTCTAGCTTGTTAATTCTGACCTCTATGGGTTGGAGTCTGCAAATGCATCTACTAAAATGCAAAGGCCACACATAATTATAAACCCTGCTACCACTGCCATTAAAAAGAACCTTCACTGAGCAGCAGCAAGAATGTGGAGCCCTTTGTTTCCAAACCGAAGAGAAAATACATTACTAAAAGGCTGCTGAATGCAAAGGAAAACATTAAAATTATGGGACCTCAAAGGGAAGGGATAAATGAACTATAGTGCGTCTAAGGAGAGTCACCCAGAAAAAAAAACATTCTCTCAGGCTTTCACAGAAAGCAAACTGGTCAAGCAATGGCCGTGACACGTCCCAAAGGCTGACACTGATAATAGTTCTACAAAGCACTGTATATGGTTCCAAAGTTAATCCTGAGGGGATTTGACCTTGGAAGATAGAAAAGATGAATGTTTTGTTATACAGGTCTTGCTTTAACTAGCCCTTGATCACCCAGCAAAAAAGCTTAATTATGAGGCATGAAATGCAGAGCTAGATTGGTGAGATGAGCTGTAGGAGGCTAGGATCAATAGCTTCCAACGTTGCCAATTTCACTGGTGGCCCACTGCGATTGTGGAACATCGGACTGTGTATGTATCTGCTTCCTCTTAATTCAAAGAGAAGAATATTTTTTTCTTTCCTTAGCAACATCAATAGGAAGGTGTGTCATGCCCACACACTGTGCTCTGTATAACTATTGTGAGGGCAATATGCAGTATGTCAACTGTTAAGAGAAATTAATGTTTATTGAAACTGTTAATGTTTATTGTTTGATCAATCTTATACACTGATATCTATTAATCTAAACTGATCCGATGATGAAAATATGTAATATAACCATTGTTAAATTTTTCTGGTTTTGAAATTCTGTACTATATGTAAAAAAATAAAATAAGATGGACTTTTCAGTTAAAAAAATAAAAATAAAAATAAAAATAATACAACAAAACATGTTTGTAATTTACTGGCAAATCTCATTCCTAAGAAAAGACTGCATTATTGATAAAAATCATAAAATTGACATTGTTTGCTAATTTTCTTCATAAAACAAACAATGGACTGGTAAATCGGAGTACTTCCTTTACTGAAGGCTTGGAAAGCACTAACCGTGTGCCCCATGTAAGCAAGGTTATTGTTATGTGGCCCATGTAACCCAGGGAACGAGAACTGTGCCCTTACCTTTGGAGAAGTTTATATTGAGATTAGATGGAAACAACAGAGGTAAACATTTTAACTTAGAATTTTGCTTTGAAAAGGCAAAGCAAAAGTGGGAATAAAAAGGATTCAGAACATGGGGCTAGAACAATTCTATGTGTCTGTTGTGGAGACTGTTTCTTCATGAAGCTAAAGTTTTAAGTTTGTGAAAATGAGAGTTGAATTGCTGCTGATGCCATCTGCCCCAGCTAGCAAGGTCTTCAATATCAACACCAAATGGAGATCATGCATAAGAGGGCCTCAGAGCTTCTTCTAAAACTCCTCAAAGAATATGTTTTTTTTTTTTTTTTTACCATGAGTTCAAATATTCAGTGATTGGCTGATAGAACAGTCACAGCTGTAATGACCTCTAAAATGGACGGACGGGTCCCATTTATGCTGAGGGTAGGGGCAAAGAAACTTTCTAGTCTAAATGCAACTGTGCAAAGTAGAAGCGTGTAAGTGTTTCTGGTGAGGAATTTTCCATGTTCTAATTTGAACCAGGAATTCAGTGGTGGGCAACCCAGCAGACTTTAATTAAAACTGTGAAGCCAAGAGTATCCTTCAGCAATATTCTCTCCATTTTTTTTTTAAGCTGAGTACTTATGATGTGCCAGGCATAGGTGCTGGAGTTTTGTGGGCCTAACTCTAATGGAGTGAATATTCTAATGAGGGAATAAGATAAATGATTGTAAATTGCGATGAATATTATGAAAAACAAATAAGGGAGAGAGAAAAATGGGGAATGTGTCAGCTGGGCTACCAAGATTGAAAGAAGCTTGAGCAGATAGAGATCTTAGTGGATCTAAGAATCTGAGAAAGAATACAGGAGAGAAAATAAGGTGAGATTGGAAGGAGATAGAATTGCTGTCCACCTACATCTGATTGTAGACCACATCACAGAACACTGTCATTGACCTACAGATTCCATCGGGATGCAGGTACCAGCGCAGGTGCACAGAGTAGAGCCAGGAAGCAGAGGGGCTTCTCATGTGGCTCACGCTCTAGATACACTATTGTCTCTTACAACGCCTGTCACAAAAACTGTGTGAGTGGAGAGGCACGAGGGAGTGGGAAAAGTAGGAAAATTAGCGTCACCAGGCAATCAGGGGAGGCTTAAGAACAAGGTGTCTACCTTCCACCCTCCCGAAGTTCCAAAGAAGTAAAACGCTACCCTCATGATCACGAAGGTGTTGGTGGCTTGGGCTAGCACTTTGCTTGCCCTAGGAGTATTTTCTTGAACGCTCCACGCAGCATGCTTGGGGCTATTGCATGCACTCTGGAAATGTGGCTGCAGTGTGGACTGGGTGCGTATGCTGAGGACGAGGGGAGGATTCTTGGCAGACAGGCTTTGTGCTGAGCCTCAGGACTCAGCAGCATGACATTCCAGGCAGGGGGTCGGGGGCACTGCGCGAACAACAGCCCAGATGTGCGGAGTGTGCAGTGTGTTTCTTGCGGTCAGGCGGAGCAGCCTGGCAGGGTTTTTGTCACCGTGGGATTAGAGAGTGGTGCATCATTCACCAGTCAGTCAGGGAACACACAAGACTCTCGGCGTCTCAAAGAGAGGGAATTAAGGCAGCTAATTGGTGATACAGGTGACAAGAGAGCTGGTAAGACAAGAGGTGGGGAGGGGTGGCTCAGACTTCAGCAACTACAGGAAGGGACTGCCTCTTCTAGGAACGAAGAACATGACATCATTTTTATTAAAATGGACTTAAATTTCCTTTTATATCTAGTAAGATTAATTATTCTTCATTCTTCTTTTGTTTGTTTACCTTACTACACATGTGTCATCGTACCTGTATCCTCAGAGAAGCTTTTTGAAGGAGGCAAATACTCCCAATGATGACAGCGCTGCATTTATTGATTGGTTATGAAGTACCAGTCTCTGTTGTAAGTTCTCTGATGTTACTGATTCATTTAATCTCTGCTATGTTATAAATGTTTTCATTCCTATTTCTATTACAAATATAAAAAGCAGTGTGAGGACCTTACTCCTTTATCTTCTCATTATTTTTCAGTCTAAATTTCCGAGACACAGTTTCCTGAAGAGTCTCTATGTGCAAAGCCATTGGCTATGTCAGGACATGTCATAGGTGACTAGTCATGCTGAGGATTGGCCCAAGTCCAGCTGCTGTCAGGTGAGGAGAACACAGCTCCCCAGTCTGTACTGTGGTAGTCCTACAATTTGGCTGACATACTGGTATGTCCCTCAGATTATACCACACAAGCAGGCCTTTTCCTACTTCCTTTAATGCTTGCTTTTGGAAAAGAATCCCATGTCTACTTTGGGGTTCCGAATATAAGCCTCAGTAAGATTTCTTGGGGGCAGAGTCACCCTACCGTGAGGGATACAGGTGAATTCATATGGAATTGAGGATTTTTGCCATATTAGGACATCCAAAAATATTTTTAGTTTACTAGGTTTGCTTGACAGTCAAACTTAACCCATGAGCTTCATCTAGTTGGCCTATCAAAGGTGAAATTTTCAGGTTTAATAAAGAGTAAGTCACTGAAGTAATACAGGGCAATGTGACTATCTAATTGACACACCATGTGCAGAAAATAGATGGTGTTCACAGACAAAATATTAAAGGTCTTTGCAATCATCTTCTCTTATGGTTTATATCTAGATGTTGTCCCAAAGCCTCATGTGATCAGAGGTGAGTTTTGAAGATGGCTGAATCGTGGTTTGAGAAGGTGGATTAAGCCTGTGATACTTGGGCTAGGTGTGGGAAGCCCCATGCTGAGTGTGGGGGACACAAATCAATAAGCTTGTAACCTGGATAGAATATAAAGGGACAAAAAGAAGTAGGCTTCAGCAGCTTCCTGCTTTGATGCCGTTGCCTGGCTTGCATGGACTCTTTCTGCTCTGTGATGTCCCTGTGCTATGCTGCCCTGCTTTGGAACCAACTGATTATGGTCTGAAACCTTTAGAACCTATGAGCTAAATAAGCCTTTCCTCCTTTAGCTTTGGGTGTAGGCTATTTTGTTTCAGCAATGAGGAAAGTGATTAAGACATCTTCTAAAAGAAAATATTTTTTTCTGTGTGTATGCAACAGAAGAATTTATGTGTTTGATGTGAGAGCATTCCATTTATCAGCAGTATATGAAGAAAAGGAGTTGGAGCTCTGCATTTATCAGCGAGTGTTTCCAGTATGAGTGCTTCTAACACGGACACATTTTAAAGGTATTGGCATTGTGTATGTTTTTGGAAAGGCTACACAAAGGAAAATCCAAATGTTGAGGGACTCTAAAAACAACTGGATCTTTAAAACCATAATCAATCATTTTCACCAGTCTTTGATTATCTTGTTGAAGCTCCCTACCTCGATTTTCATGGCTTTTTTAGTGGACACAATCTATCGAAGAGACTTGAATGCTAAACACTAGAATGCTTGAATGTGGTGTTTACTCGGTCGGGACCCTGGAGACAAGGATACAGATAGTAAGTAGAAGTTTTCATGTGGCTATCTTTAATTTTTCATTTTATTCAATTTCTTAGGAGCTATAAGCAATCTCAAAAATGGAAGAAAAGCTTTGGGAAGTCATCAAGTAAATGCTGGTGCTGATGATACTTACACTGTAGTGCACCGAAGTTATTTGTGCCATTTGCCTTCTTATAAGAGGCAGAGATCCTTCAGCGTTGTATTTGAATCATTTCCTTAATGCTTTCTATTACTTTATAGTATCCAATAATCATTGTGATGAAATGGAACTTCATTTCAAGCTGAAGTTTCATTATTTGAAAGAAACTAGAATCTCATCAGCCCAGAAATGTGAAAAAGCACAAATTTCAATAGTCAGGGTTAAAGTGTATCTTATGTGTGTAGCTTATATACATGCTCCTATTGCATTAAAATACAATATCATTATTCCTTTATTCATGTGAAATCTTTCTACAGGGAGAGATATCTCAGCCAGAACTTTCTAGAAAAGGTTTTTGAGACAGTCTACTCTCAAAGCATAACCTGAGGGCAGGCTACCAGCTAAATATGCTGGATAGAAGAAAAATAATCTGATAGAACCTGGATAAGAAGTCATGGGGGCCAGAGAGACAGCTTAGTGGAATAAGTGCTTGCCTGGCAAGTGCAAGATCCTGAGTTCGATCCCTAGTACCACCCCCCAAAAGTCATGTACTGGTTTCTTCTGCTCTTTTTCCTTTTCTCTTCTCTGGGAGCTACTTTCCTAGGGAAAAGAAGTCGTTTTCTAGTCCCCTTCTTCATATCATGCCGTTACGTGTAGCAGATCTTCAGAAGGCTGTGGTATATTAAAATTTGCTGACCATAAAGTAAGGAATCAGGCAAAGAACAGTTAATAATTTCAAATTAAAGCACTTAAAAGACCTAATGGAATGAAAGAAATGATCTTTCGGCTTTGGTAATAATATAATCAGCGTTATTAAAAAATAATACTATTGCTATTGAACAATACTTTTCCTTCCATGCATGATCTTCTTTATTATAGTTTCTCATGAAGTTGATAGGATCAGATGATCTTGATTTATAAATAGCAAGGAGAAAAGTGAAAGCAGAGAGAAATTAACTGATTTTATACAGCATTCCTCTTGTCTTAAATTAAAATCTTAGACTTCTGTTCTGTGCAATAAAGAACAAAGTTTGAAATGGAACCAGCAGAACAGAGGCACAGTATGTTACATCAGAGTCAGTTTTAGAATGGAAGATACTCAGAAAAATAAGGAACACAATAATTGCTATATTTATCTCCTCTCCTGAAGGACATTAGTCATTAGGCTAAAATCTCACATGAGGTTGAGCAAGACTGTTGGTTCTGGGAGTTGTTATGATTGTAATGTTTTATTGATGTTCTTGATAGACATTCCTTAAATGAAAGTCCCCAAAGAACAGATTTTCATCTAGTGTTGTTACCTAGAGACTGTTTCTAACAGTGAGATGGATAAAACAACTTACATTCTCAGTGACCCTTCTGAATGGAAGCATCCACTGATATTTGCTGATATCATCTTTTATTACTTTTTTAAAAAATTTGTGTACTTGGTATAGGGTCTCACTATGCAGATTGGACTTGGGGAGACCCTCCTGCCTCAGCTTCCCCAGCACTGGGATTATAGGCATGTGCCACCATGCCCAGTTTCGTTGGTCAGTGCAGCATATGGTGCTAGGGATTGAACCAGGCCTTTGTACTTGCCAGGCAGGCACTTAAACCGCTGAGCTATCTTACCAGCCCACCTTTTCTTCTTGTTCTGTAGCTAAGAATATGTTATTTGAGCTAATGTGATGAAATTATAATTGTTTTCTTCTAAGGGTTTTATAATGTTACTTCTTAGGCTTAGATCTTAGCTCCATCCTGAGTTAAGTTTTGTATATATACAATTTTGCATGTGATACATGGCACAATTTTTGTATATGGTAGTGGTCCAACGTAACTGTTTTACATAGCTATATTTAGTCGTTCTAGCACAATTTACCAAAATACTCCTCCCTTGGAGTTATCTTAACAGTCTCTCGAGAGTCGTTTAATAAGAAAGATGAGTGTTTATTTATAGTCTTGAATCTCATCCTCGGATGTAACAGCCAGCATTACACAGGCATTCGCTACAGGCTCTTGGTGACTGTAACCATGTAGCAAGTTTTGAAACCAGGAGGTAGGACTCCTCCAACTTTGTTCCTCTTTTGTTGAAATTATTCCACTCATCCAGAGTCCCTTGCATCTCCATATTAAGATGGGTCTGTAAATTTCTTCAGTAAAGCCATCTGGGATTTCTTATGAGGTTCGTATTGAATTTGTACATCAATTTGGGAACTCTTAGCATGGTGCCCATGAGTCTGATCATTGGGCATATGTCTTTTAATTTATTTGGGCCTTTAAAGAGTTCTTTCACCTTTTTTTGTGTTTAAAAAGTATAAGTTGGGTTCTTTTTTTTGTTAAATTTGATTTCTAAGTATTTTAGTCTTTTGAATGTCATAAATGGAAGTGTTTGTAGATTTCATTTTCAGATCATTCACAGAACCAAGTATATTCAAATACGATTGCTTTTTTTTTTTTTGTATTTTAGGGAAGGGTCTACAGGGTGTTCAGGGTATCATTACTAGGTCAAACTGGTAATGATCCGTCTGTTTATAGCTTCCCAACAGCTAGGATTACAGGCATGCTCCACCATGCCCAGTCTCAATTGCCATCTCAGTGTGCCCCAGGGGTGGGGCTGGCACTGCAGGCCCAGGGATCAGACTCCTGGCCCCCATGCCTTCTTGTAGGAGCTTTAATCCTTGGAGCTATTTGGCCAGCCCTTACAATTGCTTTTTGTCACTTGCTCTTTTGTTCTGGTCAGTCTTAAGCTGGTAGCAGAGCACGGCTAGCTCCAAGAAATACTGTTTCTTTTAAGTAGATTATGCTACAGGAGCAATACATTACATCCCAAGCAGTTGTTCTGCTTTATTCTGAGGGCTGACATATCTCATTAAAAATCAGATGCATAATGTAAAGGTGTTTAAATATAGAACATCTGTCTGTAGGTGACTTTTGATGTATAGTACCCTCAGAATATTGAATAACATCCTCTGTTTCTATATGTGCTTAATATTCTCAAGCAACAAGTAACTCATGACACACTAATTCTTTTCTTTTAGTTCTCGACTCAAAACTTAATTCCTCAGAAGGCGTTTCCTGACTTGTTCACCAATGGTTGTCCTATACTTAAGGTAACACATCCCTAGTTTATTTCAACACCCTTTTTACAATGCATATTTTTGTTTGTTTATTGTTTTCTTCCTCAGAATAAAAGTTCATGAGAACAGAGACTTTCTCTACTCAGTATTTATTCACTATGGGATCCCCAGTGCCTGACACATCGTGGCTCCTTGAAAAAATTTTGATATACAGTGAATAGATTTTCCAAATACAAGAAACATATAGAAAACTACTAGTCATGGCAAAGCAATAAACTAATGACACTGATGTCACCTTTGCGTCTGCTTTTGATAGGGAGATTTACATCAAGAATTGTAAAAAAAAAAATTGTAAGTTTTCCAGAAGATGTTTGCAATTGAGTCTGGAACAGACAACTGTGTTGATCATGAAATGGGGACTGTCTGGTTATCATATCGTATGTCCTTATATTACTTGAGTCATCATTGTGCGATATAATCTGTCAGCATTTCTAAGAGTAATAATGAAGGGCTTGTAAAAGGAACTTCAAGCTTCTGAACTCAAGGAGTAGAGAGATCCCTGGTGTTACAGTTTGAATCTAGATGTCCCCCAAAGCCTTGCAGTCATGGGGACCATTTTCTAGAGTGTGTAATTGATTTGTAGTGAAATACTGGCATTAAGGATGATGAGACTGAGTGTAGATGATTGCTATATCAGTCCACTGATTGGACTGGCATCATCCTAATCCTAGCAATCTGGATAAAGCAAAAGGGCAGAAGGAGGTCTCTCTCTCTCTCTCTCTCTCTCTCTCTCTCTCTCTCTCTCTCTCCTGTCTCTCCTTCTCTCTCTCCTTTCTCCCTTGTTACTTTTACTGTCTTTTGTTGCTTGAGCTATTTCTCCTCTGTGATACACCTCTGCCAAGCCACTTGCCTGGGGCCAGGCCATCGTGGACTGAAATCTCTACAAACTGTGAATTAAATAAACTTTTCCCTTTCAACTTTGAATGTTGGGTATTTTGTCTCAGCAACAAGACACAAGCAATTAAGGCAGTTGGTATATTCAGCTTTAAGTAGTAGAATATGGGCTATGGCCATTGAGTCATTCATATCACATAACTGAGCCAATGCTGAATTTAATTTAACATCTATATGTATAATTCTACATGAGAGTCATCACTACCTAAGCCTTCTTTATTTTGAGATCCCCCACTTTAGCTAGTGCTAGTACTTGCCAATATTTAGTTGGCCATTTTTTATTTGTTGAAAATCCTATTTAAAAAATTCACTTAGTGAGGCAAGATACATACCCAAAAGAATAGTACAAAGAAGAACATCATGGGTCAGAAAAGCTCACTGGTTAGCTGAATGCTTCAACCTTCAGATCACCTTCAAAGTCTGGATTCAAAATTAGTTTCCTATAGAAAGTGACCTGTTCATATTTCTTAGGGAACTAAACAGCTGCTTTTCTATAATTGGACTCTTGGGCATGTAATTGGTGAAATATCTACCTATACTTCATGCCAGTCTTGGGAAGGCTAGAGAAAGAAATTTTAAATTCTGCACATATTTAAATCCCAGTAATTCAAGGTGTCAGAATAACACTGGACATTTGATTATTTTGCCTAATTGATATTATTTGTTTATATTTAGTGAAGGGTCTCACTACTACTTCAGACTTGTAGTGTTATGCCTGTTTGCAGGCTCCCGAGAGCTGGGATTACAGGTGTGTTCCACCATGCTCAGTCTCAATTGCTGTCTCAGTGTTCCCTGGGGGTGGGGCCCACATGGCAGGCCTGGATACTGAACCCCTGGCCCCTGCACATGCTTATAGGCTGTTTAATCCGCTGAGCTATTTGGCCAGCCCTGATTATTTATATTTTAAAGAGGAAAAGCCAAAATTTCAGAGCAAGATAATGGGATGGCAACAATGGTTAATATATTGCATGTTGTTATCTTTAAATTAGTTACTCAGGAAAAGATTTATATGGTGAAAATTATGGTACACTGAGAAAAGAGATTGAGAAGGATTGGAGAAAATAGGACAATATTCCATGCTCCTGCATAAGAAGGACAAACATTGTGAAAATGGCCATGCTCCCAAAATTGTTACACAGTTTCAATGGAATCTCGATTAAAATACCATCAGTATATCTCACAGAGCTAGATAAAACCTACCTCAAATTTATTTGGAACCAGAAGAGACCCAGAATATCAAAAGTAATCCTGGGAAACAAAGGAAAGGCAGAAGGTATTACAACCCCTAACCTGAAAACATACTATTAAGCTACTGTGATAAAATCAGCATGGTACTGTCATAGAGACAGATCTGAGGATCAATGGAACAGATTAGAAAATGCAAACACAAAAAAGACACTCAGCCACCTCTATCGTTGATAAACTTTCAGGGGAAGAAAGATAGCTTATTTAACAAATGGTGCTGGGAAAACTGGCTTTCCACATGCCAAAGGCTAAAATTAAACTCATGTCTATCACCATGCACTAAATTACAGAAAAACAAATCAAAGATTTAAATATTTAAACAGAAACAATAAATCTTTTGGAGGAAAATGTAGGTAGAAATCTTAAAGACATAGGAGTAGGTAGAGAGTTAATGAACAAAAACCAAATTGCATGGAAATTACTTCAAAGAACCATTTCCCATTTTTTTTTTTTTTTTTGGAAAAGTTTCTGTACTTTAAAGGAAATCTTCAACAGAGTAAAAAGGAAATACACAAACTGGACAAACATCAAAGCCAGCTATCCCTCCAACAAAAAAATATAAAGACTTAAAAAAAATCAGGTCCCCCCAAATTTAAAGACCCAACCCAAAAATAGGATCTGAGATGAATATATATTTCTCAGATAAAGAAATACAAATGACAAGTAAATATATGAGAAAATGTTCAGTACCATTGGTCATTTGAGAAATGCAAATTAAAACAACACTGAGATTCTATCTCACCCCAGAAAGAATGGTTAACACCAAGAAGTCAGTCAATAAGAGATGCTGGAGGGACTGTGGAGCAAAAAGAACCTCTCTTCACTTTTGGTGGGAGTGCAGACCAGTACAATCATTATGAAAATCAACGTGGAGATTCCTTAAAAAGCTAGGATTAGAGATCCTATTCAAGGCTGCTATTCCTCTTCTGGGTATGTTTCCAAAAGAACTAAAAACCTCAATCTATAGCAATATATGTGCACCCATGTTTATAGCAGCACACTTTGTTATAGCTAAATCCTGGAAACAACACAGATGCCCATCAACTGAGGAATGATAAAGGAGGTGTGGTATTTTTACATAATGGAGTGTTATTCAGGTATAAAACAGGATAAATTTGAGATTCTTGTTGGTAAATGGATGCAACTAGAGACCATACTCTTGGGTGAAATAAATCAGATCCAAATGTGCAAACATCATATTGCCTCCTTAGTGTGAGAACCTGAAAGAGAAAATGGAGTCTGAGGGTACAGTAGACACTGGGAAAAGGGAATGAGGTTATTCAAAAGGAAAGAGTTACTGAGTTCAGGGAAAGGACCGGAGAGGGAGTGGGGGAGAGAGACGTACCTCTCTAGGTAAGCAGGGTGGTGTGGACAAGTGTACTGTGGATTTCTGCTGCTCTATGGGTAGGAGCAGATACATACTTAATTTGTTTGTCTCCTTTTTTCAACTGTTTCTCCTTTTTCTCTTCTTAATTTCTCATATATTTTCCTTTCTTTCTTCTTCCAATTTTGCATGCATATATTTAGTAACATGAATAACCAGTTGGATGATAACACTATGTATTACAACAAATACTGTGAAATTCATATTATTTTGTTAAGTGAAATTCTGTATCACTTGTAATTTTTCTCTTTTAATACTATTTTGAACTCTTGAAAAAATAAAAAAAATAAATTAGTCAGAGTACAAGATATAGCCATTTAATTATCCAATCAATATTAGCATAAACTTTGCTTTCAATGAACTAAGATAAATGAGTAGTATAAATATCTTAACTTATATATCATATGATATATATATATACATATATGATATATATATATATATATATATACATATATGTATATATGTATATATTTGATTTTCCCTTTCTGCTTTTCTCCTTTCCCCCATACCTGATTAGATATGTTGAAATTTTTCATTCTATTCCAGTTTTTGGATCCAGATTTATGTACATCCAAATTATCCTCTAGTCAATTACATACTTAATGAAGACAAAATAATCCAACTATTCAGAATGTCTTACTTACAATATAAGATAAATATAATATTTTAAGACAGTTCTGGTGATTTTGCAAAAAAAAAAGGAGAATATAATTTTCTGCTGTGAATTAGGGCATTTTGTATTTATGATCTGTAGAAACAGAGGGTTGAATTTGGAGGACAGGGCCACCAACAGACCCTTTCCTGAGCTGTGCCCAAGGACCAAGGACAGTTCTTGTTCACATAAATCCTAGGTTTGGGTTACTGTCTCCATTTTAGTTCTGTGAAGGGTGAAGGCTGGAAAACCGAGAATCATTATTCAACAAGTAACCAGTGAGGAACTTGAGGCTTTGTGCTTTAGAAAATTTATTGAACCAAAGAGAGTTTAGAGAGCTCTTCCTAATAATATTTTATACAGGTTAATTAGGGAACATGATTTGTTTTTCCCTGAAAGTGAGCCTGGAAATGATACAGGCAGGAGACCTTAAATTATCCGGCTCTGAAGAAATCGTGTTAATTCTGACTTCCAAAGATTTCACATACCTCCTGGCACACAAACATTTGCTAATCTTATTTAGAGATGGGAGCTTATTCTGAAACATTGGGAACGTTCAGCTGTTGCTTGATGGACTCCATAGAGCCCAGGACGGTTTCAGCTGGAAAGGAGGACACCAGTTTCCAGGTCTTGATTGGTAAGGAATCTGGAGTCCATGATCCGTGGAAACACTTCTTTTTCTTGCCTAGGCCAAACTTGCCAGTGTGAAAGTTGTGCTGCCTGTCCTGATTTATTTAGTAGAATTGTGCATTTTCTTCCATATCTTACATGATATCATTTTTCCTACATAATTTGCTGGCGTTTCATATGCCCTAACAATGTTGCAGGGTGGAGCTCTGGATGCTGACACATATAGCTTACGCAGAGGTACAATGCCAGAGTTTTTAAGGAAGGAAAAACATAGACCTCCCAAAATAGGGGCCCTTAAATTAGAGGCAGTGAACACTGAGGCTATCTGACTTTTTCCCTAGGAAGGTTAAAGAAAGAATTTTAAAAATTTGCATACATTTGAATTCCAGTTATTCTAGGTGCCAGAATAATACTGAACATTTGATTATCTTGCCTAATTAATTTTTTATTTTAAAGAGATAGAAACCCACAAAATTTCAGAACAAGGTAGTAGGAGGGTAACAATGGTTAATACATTGTGTATTGTGATCTTTTAATTAGTCAGAGTATAAGATACAGCCATTTAATTGGCTGGCTATTAACAACTCTGGTTGTTATGCAGATGGGAGGTGGAAGGTATTGGGAGGAGAATCATGAAATGCTTCAGTGAAGAAGGGCTTGCTGAGTGCTATTGTCTGAATGTTTATCATCTCCCCTAACTCACGGGTAGGGACCCTAACTGCTGGGGGTAGATGGAACTGAGGTCTCAGATGGTGACCTCATAAGGGTAGAGCGCTTATGAATGGGATTAATGCCCTTATGAAAGAGGCCCCAGGAAGACCCTCCATCTTCTTTGCTATGTGAGGAACAGTGAGAAAACACTGTCTATGAACCAGGAAGTAGTCCTCACTAGGTACAGCATCTGTTAGTTCCCTGATGGGCTTCAACACTGCAAGAAATAAATCTGTGTTGTTTATAGGCTAACTTATCTGTAGTGATTTATTGTACCAGCCTGAATGGACGGAGGCACTTACATACTATACTCCTTTGAGCCAAGTAAGAAAAAATCTCAAGTGAACTAGATTGGCACATTTTTTTTTTAAACCAGAATAGGGGATTGTATTCAGATCCTTGAGTTTGCCAGGAAAGTGCTTATTCTGCTGAGCTATCTCCCCAGCCCCTGTCTATTGGCACTTTAGAAACCAAGCAATCAATATGTAATCCCCTAAAGTCTACAATCTCCCTTGCTCTTTGTCCCTACTTTCTTTCCAACCTTACCCCAAAATTCTGTAAGATTGTAGATATTGAAAAAGGTTCTTGGACTGATATTATATGTGAGCAATTATCTTTCTGAGTCATTTTAAATCTACAACCTAGTCTGAACATGACTGCATTAAAATTCAAATAATTTCTAATAATCAGTGCGCTCTCTCTTCTTTTTCCTTGAGGAATCCTTATCCCCTATCCTGATGTTCACAATAGGACTTCCTCCATTTATCTTTGATTATGTCAGAACTTAGAAATGATTCAGAAGATGCCGAAAAGAACCCAGGGATATTTTTTTTTCATGAAACTTGATCTCATCAAGCTGGTAGATATTAAATAACCTTAAGCAAAATGCACCCAACCACTGCTTCTGGAGCTACTGCAGAGGAACCTTGGCCTCGACCCTTTTATGAATGGCCCCGGGCAGAGCAGGGAACAATCCCTGGGCTGCGGCACTGCTTCGTGAGAAGATGCGTGTGCAAGCCTTTCGGAAAAGGTTTCCAGGGAAACCATGTAACTTTGATTCCTTTTTCTGAAATGTATTAAGCACTAAACGTGCCTGCTAGTGCCTGGGGTTCTCATTTGAAATCAGAAGCTGCTGAAAGAAAAATGTTTGCCTGAAACACACCCACATACCCAGAAATCATTTTTATGCTTTCCTCACTAAATGTCAGCTATATGCTTAGCTGGGGAGAACTCAATGACCTGGGTTCATTTGTGGGGTGAATGAGAGGATGAACTCCTTTTCTCCCTGTCACTGAGATGGCTACTAGTGAATGACAGTCATGCGCAGACTGAGTGCGATTGTATCTTCCCAGGTAGGCCTCATGTACATTAAACCATGTAAACGAGGCAAATACCAGAGTGGACATGTGTAACTATGCACAGAAATACTCGGGCAAGAAAAGCACAGAAAACCTGTTCCAAATATTCCCACACATCTCCATTAGTGTTGAAAGTTTTTGAGATTCTTGGTCTGTTTCCCTGCTCTCATTTCTGTTGTGTTTGAGGCAGAATCTGGTAGCCCACATCTTCAATCAAAACTGCTTAACCTGGAGGAAGATTCCTGACTGAGCAGAGCTGGTACAACTTCATTGGCATGCAAAGGTGATGATGCCCAGCGTGCTGGTGCAAGCCTGCAATGCTCACTCTCAGGAGACTGAGGCAGGAGCATTGCTGTGAGTTAGAGCCTGTGCTGGGCTACACAGTGAGCTCAAGGTCAGTCTGCACTACCTAGTGAGACCCTGGTTCAGAAACAAACAAATGAACAAACAGGCTGGGGATTTAAATTAGATAATAAAGCCAGAGATGAAGGGCAGCCACGGTGTACCTGCCCCACCCAAGTGAAAAGAGGTATGTGAGGGGACACCCTGAGGAACGGTAGAGAAGATAAGGCCGAGAAGGAAAAGAGAGAAGACAGAGAGGGGAAAGACTTCAGATAGCCAATGACTGTGGGGAGATCTGAGTGTACTGTCTAATCCCAGGTTTTGTGAGACATATTTATTTCCTCAAAACAAATCCCTCTTTGTACTTCAGTATGAGTGATTTTGTGTTACTCCAGTAAAGGCCCCTCATAAATCACTTCTTTTACATAATCATCTTTTACTCCATTTCTGTCCGTTCAAGGTTTTCTCAGGAAGGGTGACTCACAGGCTTAGGGAATTTTGGGTAGATGCGGAAGGAAATTTTTACAGAGTTCAGATCAGTCTCTTCTTTGTCCAAATAAGGATCATGAAGCCCACTGAGGCTTGCCCTTAGGTGGAGCCTGATTTCCTACTTTAGTATTTCAGCCAACCTTGTTCTGCTTCTAGTGCTTTCTTAGTGAAGAGAGTTGAGATTCCTGAGTTTTTCCCTTTTGGGCTATGGTTGTAGTAGGTAAAATATACACAGGCTACGGTTGTGAAAACCAGCATAATATGTATCTTGGATTTTGTCTTCATGATAAAATTGAGTCACTTATTTTTAAAGCACGTTGAAGAAAAATATGAATTCACAGACAATATGATTTTTTTTTCTTTCTAAACCTCTGTGTGTGGGTTTTTTCTAATTTCAACCTAACCTATCCTGGGTCATGCTTGTAAGACATTAAATATTGAACCCTGGCTGCTGTACTCTAAGGAATTACATATCCACTTAGTTAAGTTGGTTAAGAGGGTGATATATAAGGTCAATTTAAGTTTTGTCTGTGTACCACAAGGGCCTTAATTCATTACATAGATTATTCCAAGTACGTCTTAGAATTTCTCTTCTCTCTTGACTCCTGGATTCTTTGTGATACCTTGCATAAGTGTTTGGTCCATCTTATACGCATAATGATGTCCAGGTCCTTTATACTTTTTGTCTTAGCCAGTCTATTGTAGAGTCTATCCTCCTCTTGCCTCTAGGTACCTCCACCTCTTCATGGTCTACAACCAACCATCTTTAGAATTTTTTTCTATGTTGTACTGGATAGGTTTTTTTTGGGCAGGTATGTTAGTCATTTTCTTATCACAAGGACAAAATATATGACACTTGTGACATAAAAAAGGAGAAGTTTACTCATCTCACTGTTACCATGAGTTTAGTCCATTGTCACTAGGCCCCAAGGCTGGACTGGCATGGTGGGAGGTGATGACAGAGGAAAGCACTCCATGAAATCAGGAAGTAGAGAGAAAAGAGGAGCCAAAGACAAGAATATATCCTTCAGGTCATGCCCCCAGGAGCCCACCTCCATCGAGGCTCCACCTTCTAACAGCACATTCCACTACCAAACTCATACTTGAACTAATCTTACTGATGAGTCTAGTGTCCCGTGATTCAATCACTTTTCAAATACGTGAAATAAAATGAGGGGTTCATTTGTAGCCATTTCTCCTTTTGAAAATAGCACTGAGATTTTCCTTTGAGTACCTCTCAAAGGAAAATGGATTTCAGTGGTGTGGACCCTATCTTTTATCTCCAAGGATGGACACTATCTTCTGCTAGCTAGTGTATTTACTTCCACAGTGGTTGACCAGAGCTTTCAGTGAGATTCAGCTCTCGATTCTTGATGAAACTGCTGAGGTGGAAATGATCTCTTCTTCCCATGGAGTGCAAGCTATTAGGGCATAGCTTCCAGCTGTTCATTGACCATCTTTGCTCCATCTTTGGAAAGAACACTCTTGAGAAAAAAGGGATGGTAAGGCTGAGAGATGACTTCATTTATGTCAGCTGGGCCTGCTTCCAGTTGCCTTTCTGAGCTTTCTAGTAAATTGAACCAACATGCTCTTCTTTTGCTAGGTCATTTTGAAGTAGGTTTCAATCCCTATCATTCTAAAGTGTGGCCATATCAGTATTGTCCTTAAAAATTGCTTATACCTTTTAGTTCCACGTGGAATAAATCCATCTTTCTCTGCTCCAAGGCTTTTTAGATTTTTCCCATTTTACCTTTTGCTTCTACTCTTTTGCCACTCAGTAGATATCAATGCCATGGTATATATATATTTTTTACTCATTTTATAGTTTTACATGATGTTGCCTTTGTCTTACTGTCAGCCCCCTTGGGGGCCCAGGGGAGGTTTCTGTAGGTGAGGTTCCCAGGTTGAAGAACACAGGTGTGCAAGACATCAGCGGTAGCAGTCAGCACAATGCAGAGTGCAAGAGTGCCAGTGTGTAAGTGTATGAGAGCAGCCTGTACCTTCATTGTATAGTTCTTATACAGGATGTTATCATATGTTTACATTCTTGTCTAGAGCTGTGACCAGCATATGTGTGTTTACCTGGGCTAAGCCATGGTTACATAACTGTATCCCTGTGAGCTTGCAGTAGACAGTGGGGTGATGCCTTCAGATGTCCTTACATGTCTCTGAGCTTTGAAGAAGTCTGAGTGGCTCCCCACACTTACCATGTCCACCTTCACCCCATTTGGAATGCTCAGATCACAGGTTGAGATCCTGTTCATACATAAAGAACTAACATAAACATCACATTTAACAGGCCTTTCCTGGTACCATGGAAGGAACTCCATGAGTGAGTCTTCCTAAAATGCGTTTTATTTAGGCAGCAAGTTGAATCATAAAAGCATTCTGCTAGGTGAAAGAAGCCAGGCCTGAAAGACAATGTATTATATGAGGCCACTGAAATGAAATTCTAAAAACTGTCAAAACTCTCGAGACAGCATATCAGTGGTTCTCAGGGGTTAAGAGAGTTGGGAAGAGAATTTACCACAAAAGATACAAGAGAAATTTCTGGAATGATGGAATTGTTATCTTATTGATGGTGACAAATGTGCATTTATTAAAACTCACAGAATTGTATGCTCATTTTAAATTTGATAAATTTTATAGAAATTGAGCCTCAATAAAGCTGATTTATTTATTTATTTATTTATTTTTTGCTGAGGAGATAGCTCAGTAGAATAAGCACATGCCTGGCAAGAGCAAGGGTCTGAGTTCAACCCCCACTTCTGGAAAAAAAGGCTAATTTTTTTTTAAAAGCAAACTAGAATTAGCATTATCAACTCCTTCTAATTTTTTTGATTTTCTACAGTTGGAGAACCCAAGTGCTAATTTACATGGATTAGAATAGTTCATTAAAGAAGGATGATATATAAAAGATTTCATGGTATCTGATGTTTACAGAGAATGGAAATTATTTTATTTGAAATTATACTGGAATGATGACATCATATTAGAAAATCATAAGATTTTCATACTTTAAAGTACTCCTAAGAAGCCACATTCTAGTAATACAGCCACTGGTCTTTTGATTTCCTTGAAAAGGAAAGAGGTAATCATTAGGCACTAACTCCAGGTCAGACACTGGGCTACTTAATGCTTTGTTTTTATATTTTATTTAATATTCACAGCAATTCTATCAAGTAGGTACTGCAGTCCTCTCTAGTTTGCAGAGGAGAGAACAGCAGCTTAGAAAACTTAGACAACTTATTAGACAACTAGTACTTGGATTTGGGATGATCTATTGCCAAAGTCACTTAACTACCCTTGGTTCTAAACTGCTCAAACACCATCTTCCTCAGATTCTAAAATGGATTGTTTTAAAGTTGTTAGCTGAAAATCCACCGATGTCTACCCCCACACACATTTGCTCCGTGTTTCTTCCTGAATTTTGCAAGTCTCTGATGTAGATTAAGTAGGTCAAGACAACCTGCTTTCTGGAAGCTTGCAGATCTCCTTTACACAGTTAAATCTGAGCAAGGAGTTGCTTCAAAACAGAGAAATTGTCTTCTCTGTTTTCTTGAAGCAAGGATTGAAGAGAGCAGAGCCAGAGAGAAGTCAGAGGCTTGGCAGTGGTTTGTGGCCAGAAGATTTCCCCAGGAGATACCCACAGCAAACTTAAGGCTGGTTGCTTTGTAGAACAGGGCTTAGTTCACCCCGGCCTTGGATGCCATCTCTTGGCTTTCAGTACAGGCTCATCCCTTCTAGCACAGATTCCTCAACCTTCCTTTTTGTGTAGACTCTTCAGCCTTCCATGGAAGATGTCCTGACCTCGACGAGGATTTGCTCAGGACACTACCATGAGCTCTAGGCCTGCACCTAGATCTTTTGGGCTCCCATGTGCAGACACCTTCTGCACTCTTCCTCATCTCGCTGCATGAGTGGCCATTGGAAGACAATCTTTATATATTTGTATATCTTGTGCATCATGTCTGTGTCTCTAGTAAACACTGATTGACACTTATCCAGTGGAACAATCCCATACTCATTAAATGAGAAGGTGACTGAAAAAAAAAAGAGCAGGGCTTAGTGATTTTGAAAGAGAAAGGTGCAGTGTGTGTGTGTGTGTGTGTGTGTGTGTGTGTGTATGTTGGGAAATGAGTCAGTACAGCTTTGGCAACCATATACATTTGTGGACAGAAGGCACTGTTCAACCAAAACCCTAACACTTGACTGTAAACTGTGGGGGGTCATGGTGGATGGACATCTGCCGGAGAGTAGGAACCTATTTTAATTTTTCATGGGATGGAAAGATTCTGAACTAGAGTCTCATAAGCCTGCTTGTTTCCTGTGAGACACACAGACAGGCAGCCATAGTGCTGCAAATGGCTCCTAGGTTCCTTCAGCTGTCGCTGTCCCTACTACTACATCCTCCAAGTTAGAGTGCCAAGGTCACATGGAGGGCTCAGAACTTACCCCTGGGAGCTTCATTCTTTTTTTTTTTTTTAACTTTATTTCCATTATGGCTGGTTTAGCCTGCTCTGGGGTGAGGCTGGCACAGCGTATGGTGCCGGGGATTGAACTGTGATTCCTGCGGTTGCCTAAGCTTGTCTAAGCAGGCACTTTAGACTACCTAGCCATGTTGCCAGCCCTGGGAGGGTCATTCTTGTAGCAGCAGGCAGAGGATCTCACTCATTCCTGCTAACCACTGAATGTGCAGAAAAGGTTCACATTCATGAGCATGAGGCTGTTTGCACTTCCTTGGGGGGTGGGCTCAGATGTGAGCTGAGCACTCATTATAACCAAGAGCCACAGGAGGTTTGCAGAACCCCAAAGAGCCTCACAGGCAATGAGCATGGCTGAATATGCAGCAGCCCCAGATGCCTGCCTCTACAGCATCCTTGCTCAGAGGAATCAACCATGCCCAACACAGTGTGACCACAGTCAGCTAGGGCCTGGTAATGCAGGGAGCTTTAGCACAGTAATTTTTATGCCCCTAAAGTTCCTACAATAACTTTGATACCACTGTTTGGTAATTATTGACTTCATAGGAGTTTTTTTTTTTTTTCTTTTGAGAAAATTTCTCTAAGCTTTTAATGTAGAATGATGTAAATTAAAGGATATGACTAACATACAGACTACACTTTTTCCAAAGTGAAAATACTTAAATTTTCCCTCCTCATTAAGAAATACAAATAATGAAAGTCAAGTTCTTTAAACCTAACACAAAAGAAGATGCAGAGTAAAACCATAGCGCTATTAATAGAATAATGTGACTGCATCCTCCAAGCCATTGTGTGTGTGTGTGTGTGTGTGTGTGTGTGTGTGTGTGTGCATGTGGTGCTAGAACTTGACCCCAGGGGAGCTTGATCACTGAGCTACACCCTCACGCCTTTTTTATTTTGAAACAAGCTCTTGCTAAGTTGATCAGACTAGCCTTGAACTTGCAATTCTCTTGCCTCAGCCCCCTGAGTAGTGGGGTGACAGATGCATGCTACCACATCCAGATCTCCATTGTACATACAAATCTACCTTGGAACTCAAATGTGATCACAGTGTAATACTGTGCTGTAACCACTTTGTTTCAGTTAGGTCGTTACAGTTCTGACTTGATGCTAGAACATTTGGACCTGCCTTGGCTTTTCAGGGTCTTCGTTATAGTCCACTGTATGAATGTGATTTAATTAACCAAGCCCCTTTTGAGAGGCTTTGTTTGTTTGTCTCTTATTGTCAGTTATACTTGGAGTTCTGGTGACTAGCTTTCATCATAATTGTTTGCACATGTGTACAATAATTTCTGAAGGATAAATTCTTCAAAATGGATGAAGACTTACATAGATATGGAGACTTGCTTGGTCACAGTGTGGATACCTTCCCAATTTGATAATTTTTGTCAAAATGCCATGCATCAATTTACCAACCTATATTAAAGTTTACAATGTATGATACAGTGCCTTTTCTTTCAAATTAATACCAGTTCTGGGTAGTATAGGTTTTACTAAGCTGGTGGGAAATGAACATAAGTTAGATATGCCCTTGTTATGTTAATAGTAAGCTGAAGTACAGAATTATAAAACTGAAACTAAGTCAACAGAACAGAACAGAACCCTTAAGCAATCAAAACTTATTTTGTCTCCTTCATATTGTTAAATCTAATTATCAATTTATTACAAAATCATGAGAATCAGACCCAGGTTAAATTTCTAAATTTCTGTGTTAAAAATGTGCAACTGTTTTTTTTTTTTTTTTTTTTTATCACATTCTATAGAGATTCATTAGAATATCAAACAATGCCTGATGGAAAATACCAGTTCCATGTTAAGTCTAAGGCATTTGGTAGTCAGAAAGACAGTGATGGTAAGCTCAAGTACCTATATTATAGAGTAATAGTATCACTAAGCTTCTCTTTTGGAGGGTTAACAACTTAACCCTTGAAGACCAAAAAATTCGAGAAAAAGAAAGGCTACAAGGGCAGCCAATATTTTAGGCCTCGCCCTTCAAGGTCAGTGAAAACTCAGCACATAAGAGAAGCTGTACTGTAACATCCTATAACTCAGTGGTGTCCCATTTTCTATTCAAGGAGATTATGGGGCCATAGAGGAAAGGAATTGACGATGTATAGTGTGCCTAAGGAGAGTCCCCTAGAGAGAAAACATTTTCTCAGACTTTGACAAGAGCAAACTGGTCAAACAATGGCCATGACTCATCCAGATGTCTGTCAATGACAAGAGATCTACAAAGCACTGTACATGGTTTCAAGGTAAATCCTGAGGAGATTTGACTGACCTTGTCAGGTTTAAAAGTTACATGGTTTGTTATATAGGTCTTGCTTTAACCATTCAGCAGAAAAGCTTAACGCATAAAAAGTAAAGCCAGATAAGTATGCTGAGCTGTAAAAGGCTCAAGTCAACAGCTTCTGACATTGCCAGTTCTGCTGGTAACTCCCTAATATTATGGAATATTGCACTATGCATACAACTACTTTCTCTTAGATCAATGAGAAGAAATATTTACCCCAGTAGTGCTTAGAAGTTATCATATCTTCATCTTGTACTCTGAACAACTACTATGAAGACAACAATGTGCATTGTGTTAATTATTGTGGCTGTACTACTAATGTGTTTTGAAACTGTCTCATTGTTATTTCTTATCAAAAGTAATACAATTATTTAAAAAAAAAACTACAAAAAGGAATCAAACCCAGCACATCAAGGATAAACATTTACTCCAGAAACTTAAAAAAATCTTGATTTTATTTCGAAAAATAATTCATTTTTATTAATACAGAACCAACAGCTTCCAAATCATGTTACACAACTTTTGTATCTAACATTTAAAAAATCATCTTCTGAAAAGAATGTATTTACCATAGTTAATATTTGTAGAATAAAGAATATTCTTTGCCTGACATATTTTTAATCTACGGTGTCATCTTCAAAGCTTCCTTCCCCAAATATCACTAATGCCAGACAGATGCAGTCTTGTGGGATGAGGTCTAAAGCACTATTTTGTTCCCTTTCAGTGCCTTCTGTGAGCAATGCTTTAGGCTCTAGTGTATAGTCATAGAGACGAGGTGTTTTAGTTCTACCAGAAGCAACATTCTGAAAAAGAGACTTCATCCATGCCTTGGCAGGTATGGTTTTCAGGTGCAAAACCGGACAGCATAGCCATTGTTCAGGAACACACAGTACCAGTTACATGCAACCTGTGTTAGTCACCCATGCTGTGGGCCCCGTGCTGCAATGGGCACTAGGCTCAGTTTAATGCGCTGCTGTTACCAGTTCATGTTTCTGAATCGTGTTTGAACAGTGGGCCCCCATTTTTATCTTTCAATGAACTTTTCAAGTTCTTTGGTCAGTCTTGGATGCATATAAAAGTTGCACCACCCTGATTCATTTGACTTGTGATTTGTGTTTTCATTTGGCATTGAAAATAGAGTGTGGGTAGTTCCCTAGCAGCAAGAATAACCCTAGTTCTAAAACACTTCCAAAAATACAAAAATTTTCAGTCATAAAGTTCATTAGAGTAGTATAGGAAGGCACAAAGGATTTTTTTGTTTATGTGTAAGTCTGTAAATTGAAATCACATTCTCATTGGAATACGGAAGAATAAGGTTCAATGTGAGATCATGTCTCTACCTCTCTCTACATATTTTAGCTTCATCAATGAAATGATTCATTTGAAGAGCAAGTACATGTGCACATACATCAATAGGCTAAATATAAATGTGTTTCTTTATAATTCTTTAATCAGCAAGATGATTATTTCAGGAATTCAGATGAAAAGCAGAATCTATGAAAGATTTGAATTTAGTTATTTTTTTGGCTTTGTTTTTTGGAGAGGGCTGGGGATTGAACTCAGGGCCTTCACACTGACTTACATCCTCAATCTTTTAAAGTGAAAAGGAACATTTTTTACTTTGAGACAGGGTCTTAAGTCTCTCAGCTTGGACTGGAACCAATGATCAGCCACCTGAGCCTCAGAGAGTGTCAGGATGGTAGGCATATGCCACAGTGCTCAGCCTGGCTGTTCTTCAAAGCATCCTCTTACAGCAGAAATACATGCATACTCATATGTTAGCAGCACAATAGCTAAATCATGGCAGTGGCCTACACGCCCACAAGCAGATGCATGAATACAGACAACATGGTATGGATACACAGTGTGTGGGGGGGTACTGCTCAAACATGAAGAAGGATAATCTTGAGCCATTTATAGGAAAATGGGTGAACTTGAGAACGCAATTTTAAGTAAAATAAACCAGTCAGAAAAGGTTAAAAATTATGTTATCTCTAACAGGAGAGACCCAAAATATAAGCAATTTAAAGAGAAAGATAAACAACCATCTTAAAGAATGTACAGCGAGTTCCAATAGAGACCGGAAGAGGGTCTCAGGGAAGGGTGGAGAGGAACATGGAGGTAAAAAATGATCAAAATGCAATATGTGTCAAACCTCCATGCTGAAAGTACTAAAAGAAAAGTCATACAGTTAAAAAAACGAAGTAGCCTCCTCTAAATCAGCATAATTGTTCCTGTTTTTCTTAAAAAGAATGGGTAGGAAATTATGGTCTAGAAATGTCATAAAAATCTCTAACTCAATTTATAGAAAGAAATAAAATTTCACGACATGGCATAGTCCTCTTTACAAAGTGCAGAGCAAGATTTTGAAATGAGAAGTTGCCAGGGAAGAATAATTCTCTACAGACACCTGCAAGCTGGGGGAGGCTCCAGGCTAGGAGGCTGAGCTGCCTACGCCTTCCAAACCCACATGGGATTTCTTCCCTGGCTGTGTGTCATGGTACCTTGGAGTACTTACACATGGACTGGTATCAGAGCTTCATCACCCACAAATTAAGCCATAATCTCAGTGGAGCTCAGGTGAGGGTATTTTGAAAAGGTGACCCTGATCATTCTTATGAATTATAGCCAAAGGAAAGACTTGGAGTACATCGGCAGCCTGAGAGTCTTGTATTTTGAAAATGTACATCCTATTACACTTAAATGAGTAGCTAGGGGGCTGGCTCAGCGTCATAAACGCTTGCCTGGCAAGCACAGGCAAGTACAAGTTCCACCCCTGGTACTGGAAAAGAAAAAAAAAAAGCAACAAATACTTAAATATAGACAAGATTACCACAGTCAGTCACTTCTATGTAATTTCTTAACAGTAGGTAAAGGTATCATATAAATAATTTAATGATTTTTCCAATAAGATCTTTAAGAGATGAAGATATTTTTGGAAGAAAGGTCTTATAACTGTTTTTAGGAAATCTGGAAGGTTCCAAAGTTGAAGATTTAATCTAAGGGCAAGTAGTGTTCTTCCAAATTGGGGATATTTTTTAGATACGAAATAACATTTTCAATGAAAAAATGTCAGAACAGAGTGTTCAGACCAAAAATTTCAAATCAAAGCTTTTGGAAATTTTCTGGACTGCCCCCTTTAATAATATACTTTAAAAATAATCATTAAATGTCTTCATAATTATGTACCTAAATTCTGTTACTCCTGAAGTGGAAATTCATTGTCAATGAGTTTTTTGCGTTCTAGGGGGAAGACATCTTGGAAGATTTCCTAAGTCCATACAGGACTGTGAGAGACTGGCACTTGGGGAAGAAGAGAGACAGGGAACAGGGGAGAGGGAAAATATACAGGCAAGAAGAGTCCCTTTGTTACTTCCTGTTCCTCTGGGGAATAGGAATGAGAGAGAAAGCTATAGGAATTATGTCCCATAATTCACTCTGGCAGAGTTGATAAAAGGTCTCATCTCTATGTTGTATATTTCAACCCTGGAGCCAGACCAAAGAGCTACAAGATTCAAATTTTCCTCTGTGTGTTGTATCTCAACTATGTACTATAAAATGCACTGAAAAGACTAATTTGGGCTCCAAGTTTTAGTATACCTCTAGACACAGTGAGGTGTTTGAAAGCATCATTTAAGGAACAAGACAAAAGTTATAATGATCATATCTTTTTTTTTTTTTTTTAAAGAACTTTACCATGTTTCATGCTTGGATGTCTCCACAAAGTCTCATTTGGTCATGGGCGGGTCTTTTTGAGAGTTGGCTGGTCTTACACTTGATCTTAGCTGAAGGGTCAAGAAGTGATTGGTGGCTAGTATTAGAGTGTGTGGTGTTGGGACTGATTCATAGTGCAGTGCTAGGATCAAGGGCACTAGGATTAAGGGTGTGAGTGCTACCCACTTGGATAAGACATAAAGGATGCCAAAGCTCTGGTCATTCCTTTCTTGCTGTGCCACCTTCTGCCCACCTGAACTATTTCTCCTCTGAGAGGTCCCTCTGCCATCCCACCATGCCATGGAGCCAGCCAATGATGGACAGAAATCTCTACAAATTGTGAACCGAATAAATCATTTTTCCTTTAGCTTTAGGTGTCAGGTATTTTTGTCTCAGCAACAAAAGAAAACTAATTAAGGCGAGCTTCAAGAACACAAAGATAATCAAACCCGAGAGTAAACCCAGATGAAAAAAAAAAGGCATCAATTATTCCAAAGATCTTCTAGAGGACTCAATAATAAGATGGTCAAAATATCAGGCACAAAAAGGAAGTTATCAGTCTGTTTAAACTTAGAGTAGTCTCCAACATCACTGAGGTAAATAAGAAACAGACCTGTGAGTAGACCCAGCCTTGATATTCCTAAGTAACCAGCAAGGCCAACTTTTTTCCATTGAAGAGTTCATCTAGGGAAAGAGCTATATTTCCTAAGTGCCAGCTTCCACTTTTCCCTGCTGCATTTTAATTCCAGTTTTGGTTGGTGTCTGGCATGCTGATTGAAAAGCTGTAGAACAGTGTTTTCATTTTAGTCTAAAGTATTAGGCTGAGTGTTTCTCTCCTTGTTTGATGCCAAGAACAAGATGCAGGAACCAATTAAATTGTACAGTCCATCCTTTGTCTCTACAAACTTCAATCTGATCCAAAAAATACTTTTTAGCATCCTCCTCGCTTTTCCCGACTGTCAGGGCATCCCGGATATATTCGATATCTTCTTTGCTTGTTAACTGGGGCATTCCCGTCATCAGCATCATGGAGAATAAGATGATCAGGAGGTTTGTGTGATGGCGAAGGGCTAGATAAGCTTTCACACAGACATCCTGGATAGAAGAGAAGAAATCACCATCACTACTGTTATGGTAACTGCAGGCTGAAAGAATTGGTTCATTTGAAAAGCAAATGTGTATACATATGCACCATCAGTGAAATACTGATACATTCCTTTGTTAGTTTTTTTTTTTTTTTTTTTTTTAAATCAGTAAGATAGATATTTCATCTTGGAATGTACCTGGCATTACTGTTCACAAAAGAAACTATCACAATCCAACCAGATCTCTACCACAAATGACAAACTAGAGGACAAAACTTATTCTTATAATCTTTTAAATGCATCAGCGTAGTTGCATAGATCCAGGGTGTGCTCAAGGAAAAGCAGAGGGTCACTTAAGCTGCATCTCATTTCTGAGCCTATCTTTTATATTTATTTCTTAAGAAACTGAGGGTAGAACTATCTGAGTGCTCTAAAGAGGAATGAGTCACTTTTGAACACCATCCAGGAATCAATAAACTTGATGTAAGCAAAAGTAATGATTGCCAAGAGTCAATGAAGTCCGTAGCGATGAAGGAAATAAGAGTGTCTGAGATTAAGTGTTTGTCTTCATTCAACACTTTGTTCTCTTCTAAGAAAACAGCTGAATAGGGGTTCTCTGGCTGATTCACAAAATTATTGATCTTTGGAATTTCAATATAAATTCTGAACATTTTGTGAAAGAGAGGGCTTCAGGAAATATTATAGGTCACGCATCTGGAAAAAGCTTTGGAGCAGGTGAGGCATATGAGTTATGACGATGTATAAATAAATTATACCATTTAAATTGCTCCAAAGTATAAAAAGATGCAAGATTTTCCACATTATAACATGAGAACAATCCAACCTTATAACATGATAAAGACAGAAAATCAAAGAAAACTCAAGTTTGTGATTATATTTGAAATAAGATAGTAAAATGTTAAAAGAATAAATTCTATAACCAATTAGTACATTCTCAAATGGCAAGATTAGTTCATTAAAACATATTATATTAACATCTATTTCTGATTTTTGAAAAAGTAACATGCAAACTAATATGAAACTGAATTGTGACAATGTAAATAATTATCTGATATTATCAAAGTAATTCTGCATAATGAAAAACCAGAAAAAGAAATGAAGTACAAAAATCAGGAAAGTGAAGATAAAATCAGTATTTACAAATGACATACTGTTTTCTTGGGACATGGAGGGAAGAAAAATTCAAATATTATTGTAACTTTTAAAAAATAAACTCTTTATAAAAATTAACAAATACAAAGTTATAAATACCCATCAGTTGGAGCGTTAATGAAGAAACTGGTGCTGTAATAATGGTCACAAAAGCATTATACCTGAAATCAAAACACACACAGAAAAATACACAGAACCTATTTTGTAGCAAACTATAAGAATTTACTGAATCACATAAAAGAAAATCTCACTGTAGGGAGCAACATGGCTTGTTATTCAGAGATAAATTGCTTATTTCCAAAATGTGAGTTATTTTCAAATTACTTATAAGCAATAAAATTCCAATAAAATTCTTATTGGATAGTAGAACTCAGAACTCAGATGTGGGTTTTAGTTCTTCCAGAAAAATTAAGGTCTGAGGATATTTTGAAAAAGAATGATAATGAAAGTCAGTGCTTACCACAGCAAATAATTGCAACATTTTATAGAACTACAATATTAAAGAATAGCATGAAATTATTTATTATTTATTATTTATTTTTGTCCAAAAGGCCAAAAAATTTGTGGAACAAAACAAAAAATTTAAAGGCCTATGCAAATCTGATCTAAGGCTGGCTTCTCAAGTTGGTGGGGGAAAAATTTATTATTTGAAGCCAAACTGGTTCAACATTTGGGAGAAGAATAAAAGTTAAAGCTTTACTGTACTGATATACCAAAATAAATTCCAGGTGAATTAATGTCACCATTATTACAGCACTGGTTTCTCTATTACACTCTCCAACTGATGCCTCCTATTTATGACATTGTATTTATTAATTTTTATAAAAATAGTTTATTAAAAGCCAGTTACAATAATATTCCCTCAGTGTCCTAAGAAAAAAATTATGTCATTTGTAAATACTAATTCTATCTTCACTTTTCTGATTTTTCCACTTCATTTCTTTATCTGGCACTTCATTTTGAATGTAAAATGCAGAAATATTTAAATAACTGTGGATTGAAAAAGCGCTTGATGAAGAATTCTAATGTGGAAAAATGAAATGCAGAAGTTATAAAACTTAAACACTTTTTGGGAAAAAAGAAAACTATAAATAATTAATAAAATGTCAAAGAAGATATTTGCAACATGACAAATCACTCTCACACTCCCAGCCCCCAAAAATGTCTTACAAACTTATAAGGAAAAGATAAGTAGTTGGCCAAAACTAAGACCAAAGACATATAAGGGAACTCATACAGTAAGACATAAAAAGATAACAAACCTATGAAAAACTCTTGATTTATTAGTAATCAAATAAATGAAACATAAAATCAGATGGAAATAGTCATTCTATAAATTTAATTATTTTTTAATTTTGGGAGCTATTTTCAAAGATAGTGCCCAGTGTTCACCTTTAATAGGTTCATGGTGAAGCTGGGCATAGTGGTGCATGCCTGTAATCTCAGCACACAGGAGACTCAGACAGGAGGATTGTTGTGAGTTTGAGACCAGCCTGAGCTACAAAGTGAGCTCGAGGTCAGCCGGACCCGTATAGTGAGACCTTGTCTCCAAAACACATAAATAAATAAAGAAATAAATACAGTTCATGGTAGATGGGAACAGATCTAACATTTTCAGCAGATTGAGAACAATGCATAAAAATCTTTCCAGTGCTAACAAATACTATAGAACTGAATTGTGATGGTGGCAACATAACAGTATAGTGCTGGTGACATTCACAGAACTGTACACTTGAAATAGGTGAGTTCAGCCTGAAAACAATGTGACTTCAAAACTATTTATGTCTGGTGTGGTGGTTCACATCTGTCACCCCAGCACCCAGGAATGCAAGTCTGATCGTGGCACGGGGGCCTTAGTGACTTAGTGAGAAGCTCTCTTAAATTTAAAAACAAGAAAAGCTGGAGAAAGGGCTGAGGGAAAGGCCTTGGGTTCAATCCCCAGCTGCAGAAACAGAGACAAAAACAAATCTGCATTCTTTAACCCAGCAATTGCCATCGTTTTGAAAGACTGGATAATTTATAGCTGTTTGAGAAAGTTTACTAGGACATCATTTAAAAATGTGGAAATGGGAAGGCCATCCAAATAGCAGACTTACAATAAAAGCTTTATGAATTGCCCCTCTGCAGCTACAAGAGTACTATTGTAGAAGAGTGTTTTAAAAGAGTGTGGACATGTTTATGCTAAAAAGTAAGACTACAGCAACAGGCAGCTTCTTATCCCACTTTGCTCACTTAATACAAAAGTGGTTATAAGGAAGAAAGAATAAAAGTTGCAAGTCAAAATGTCCATGGTGAAGTTTCCTTTTCCTTTTGCTTTTGGTTCATCTTTAGTCATATTTGTGTGTGCTAGAGTACCGTAATGACAGAGGTCAGGCCCGTGTCATTCTATGTCACATTCTGGATGCATCTTCCTGTTCGAGTTAAAAAAAGAAAGCCAAGACAAACCATGGACTATTCTAGCATCTTCTAAACAAGCCATGGATAGATAGGCAGGTAGACAGATAGATAGATAGATAGGTGGGTAGGAGGATAGATAGATAATGCCTGGCACAGAGGCCAGCCTGTAGGCATGGCCAGCCTGTCATTCTCTTTCCTGTCTCTGACACTCATCTCTTCTCTGTTCCCCATGATACAGGAGATGGCTCGGGCTGTTCCTGCTTCAGCTAAGGCCTCAACTGTCCCCTGGCTGCTGCCCCAGTGCATTAGTGCTCTTACATTCTTAATGACTCCACTGATGTCCAGAAATTATTTTCTTTTGCCCATGCCTAAGGCACACTGAGGTCCCTCATTTCTTGGTAATTACAGAGCATAAGTGCAGCCTGCACCTCAGGCTACAGTCTCATTAATTCACACAGGCCTGATGGGGGTGGGGGATGATGCCTTTTGATTTTGAATTCAAGTACATTTTGATTTTTAATTATTTTCTATCCCTCTGCACACTGAGGGCTGCCTGCTGTGGGAGCCTGCTGTGTGGTCAATCTCTTTTTGACAGAACATTTTCAAGAAAGGAAATTAACTTGAGGTCATTTACCACACCAACCCATAGGTGCTCAGCAAATACTTAAAAGGTGACATGCACATTCAACCACTCTTGCTGTACAAACAGATGCATGATGGGAGAAGAGTTGTCTTGCTTCTCTTGAAGGTCATCTGAGTATCCAACCTGGCAGCACAGACTTAGAAATGTGGTGGAGATGTAGTGTCCTTTGCTCCAGGTAAGAATTCAAATTTGGGATTTATTACTGATAAACTGTCACCAAAGAAGTCATCTACTTCTCTGGACCTCAGATTTCCTTATGTGTAGAAGGACAGCAGTGATACTAACAATACCCACTTCAGATGGTTTTGGTGTGATTTCATTGTCATGTAACTGGTTGGTTATTAATATCATACAGAACTCTATTATTGAACATATGCACTTCTCAATGCTAATGAGGTCATTTTCCGGACTGGACTATCTGTCCGAAATGTCTCCTTATCTAGTAAAGACCTAGAGGGTGGTAGGTTGGACACCGAGCTCTGCTCACATCAAGAGGGAGTGCTGTCTTCACACTGGAGCTGCTTGTGGGGGCAGCAGGACAGAGGTTACATCTATAGGTGGCTCTCTTGCCTTTCAGGGTGGGCTTCTCTGCCTGCTCCACCTACTCAAGCCCCAGAAGCTTCATTTATGTCCTTTCTGCTCAGCTCCAGGGTCTGAAAACAGTTTCTGCTTGGGCCCAGGGCCCTGTGGTTTGAGGGACCCTAAGGTTGTGGTTCTGGAGCTCAGGGGAAAGCCCAGAACACAGAAGTTACTGACTGCACAAACAGGATTTTCCCTTTGGCCAGAGCTGTCTGTTGTTGACCTCAAACACTCTTCTCAACTGCCAGTTGGAAGTTTTGCATTATTGAACAGAGAAGCTTAAAATTTAAGGGAGGAAGCTGATTTCAGGACTTGTTCAATGTACAAGTTAATGAGCTGGGTGGGGAAAACATTACATTATTATTAGTGTTATTAGTGGGAGCACTCTCCATTAGTAGCTAATAAATAGGTTGAACCTACATAGTACATCTGCCCCTGATTTTATTGTTGATTTAAATGCCTTAATGATACATCGAAATACTAAAAGAAAGGATTGCTATTATTAAGTTACTACCTCCATGAGTCTTGGAAACAAAGGAATTCGTTACCATTTCCGTGCCCAAGCTTTGACTTGCAAACTGCCCAGGGATCAGTTCACTAAGTGGGCAAACAAGTTTTATACATAATTGTCTAATTTCTCACTGATGAGTTGGGACAGCATTAGACTTGTCTAAGGACAAAAGGAATATTTTTCCTGACACTCAACATTCTCTATTCTTATCTAGAAATTAACATGCTCGCAAAAATGAAGAAGTAACATTAGGACACAGGAACAGAAACTCCAAGGTAAGATTCAGAGGCTGAAGGGAGAAAAGAAAAATTTACAAGGACTCATCAATGAAAAAATAGGGTTACAGTCACTTACTTTTCCTGTATAGAAATGTTGGCTCTGCCTGCTAAAGGAAAGACATAGTGGAGAAAAAATATTTCCAGCCCAAGGTAAAAGATTAATTTTTGCCTTTTTAAAAAACCAAGTACAATGACTAGCCAGTGTCCTTTGGGGTTAATTTGGGAAATCAAGGAAGGTAATTGTTGAGTAGACTCAATAATGTCGAAGAAGAATCACTCCAGCAAATCTCAGACAGGGGTTGTCCAACACTGGCTACGCACTTGTGGAAGGTGAGTTAGGAGTCTTACTTCACTAACTTGGAAAATGTTCTCAGACTTGCTGTTTGCCAAGGAAAAGGCTTTCTTCTTAAATATTTAGCTAGAGACTAACTAGAAGTTTACAGATCACAGATTAAACTCTTTTATGTTACTCAATATTCTGAGTAGTCTATAGGTAGGGTCACTGTATAGTTATCTTCTAGCCTTGTTCTAAAAGAGATCACAGGTGAACTGTGTACAAAAAATGTCAAAATAATATTAAAAGTGGAATAAGAAAAAAGAGGGCATAACTAAGAAAATGTTCTACAACAGGCTGGAGAAAGAAACTAATTTAAACTGCACGTCACAAATCCCATGTGGTTAGCACGAATGTGTTTTCAGTGTATCTCTAGCCAAAAAGAAAATCGAATACATTTCTCCATCCAGGGCTTCGAGTTTTTTTTTTTTTTTTTTTTTTTTTTTAATCTGTGTGTTGAGGGGAAGCACTGCCTTCCTAGAAATAAAGACCAATACAAAACTCACAATGACTCTTTACAAAGAATACATTTGGAACAGGTGAACATTGTCCTTGGTAGTATTTTTAGGGTGGACAAAAAATTATTTACAATAAAGTAAGCATTAAGAGCATGGCTTCAGATGAATGGCTATTCTTGATTCATGTTGAAAGCAATGGGGGCCTAATATCTGAGGCGCTGGGCTGAGCTACATGCTAGGGGCTTAACTCACAAACACCATGCCAGGACACCTCTCCAGGCTGGGATTCATCTCCTTTCTAGAGTAATGATTCATTTCAACAAGCTCAACCAAGTCCTAACAGTGTGGCAGTCCTACGGGAGGCTGCAGCCAAGGGAGGTGAAGTATGAACACACTCACCCTCCTGTTGCTGGCCCTCCTTTGGGGGCAAGTTCTAGCAGACAGTGTGGAGCATAGCAAGGTCCTGATAGTCCTGCTCGGGTGGATGGGGGCTGAGCCTGCCCAACCCAGACAGAGGGCCAGGGTGCAAACCCCGGGGGAGTCCTTTATGGGCTCAGTACATGGACGGTAATGTGACAGATGAACCTGTCATCTCCTGTGTAGCTCATGGCAGACTCTAATTAGATTCATTCATGGTTAATTAAATGAACTCCACATGACTTCTTTGATTTGCTTTACCTGCCCCCCCCCACACCACAGTTCAACCTGTGCACTATTTCCTATGGGACCCCAATTTCTTTCCTGGACTCCCTTCTACCACACTTTCCACAGATGCCTATGTTCCATCCATACTGAGCAACTGCACTTTTTGTTCCCAAACACGGACTGTGTGTACTTTTCTAACTATGACTCAGTGTGCACGCTGTTCCTTTGACCTGGCCGTTCCTTCCTTCCCTGCCCCCTCTCTGCCTGGCACAATAAAATTGAAGGTAGCCCTAAAGGTCTAATAAAAACCGTTCTTTTTCTGTTCTCTCCTCTAGGGCGGGATTAATTGCTCCCTCTGCAAACATCTCTCAGCACACAGGATTCCTTGGCAGGAATCCGTGCTGTCTCTCGCTTTGCGTTAGCTCTGTATGGCCTGTGCCTAGCATGCCATAAATAATCTGTGGGATGGATGCGTCATGTGTGGAAGCCAAGCTCAGTTTTGGGCAAGATTTCCCACTTCAAAATCAGGAGGACTTGGAGAACAATTATATCTGAAGAAGATTAAACTGGAAAAATCTCTTGCCTTCTCAAAGGTGATACCTGATGCTTATTAAATAAAAAAGCATTTAATATGTACATGTTCAGTGCCTGTCCTGTTCTGGATGTGGTGAACAGGGCTACGGGCAGACAACAGAATGAAACAGGAGGCTAAGAAAGTCCAGGTACACAGAAGCCAAAAAGGGGAGACAGAATGGTCACAAGGGGACAACATGAGTTAGCTGCAGTCCCTAGGAGATTGCCAGAGGGTGAAGTCTGCCAGGTCCCTGAAGTTGGCTTACGAGTATGCATGAGGCAAGGATGGGGCATGGTGGGCCCCCGAGGAAAGGGTGATAAGAGAGTTCGTAGGAAGCAGGGAGCTACAGTGTTTGCAGCTGAGAAAGGGCCTGAGAGGTGAAGGAAGAAGGGAAGAGGGGAAAGATGGATGACTGAGAAGAATTGAGCTCTGCTGCACCTGTACCAACTCACTCAGAAGGATGCCATCAGCAGGCGCTGCAAACGTGTGCTGATAAAGACAAAAATGAAGAAAAGCAAACAAAAAGGGACCTCGGAAGAGCGCTCTGAGGTACTGAAGCTGAGGCCTAAGGCACAGCGAGGGCCTTCTGGGAAGGGCAGTCAGTGGAAGGACTGTGTGCAGACAGCGGGACAGTGGGGACGTGCAGGAGCAGGCGTGGACAGAACAACTGGCCAGAGAAGAGCAGGCTCGCTCTGTGGTAGTGGCTGCAGACGCGCAGTTTCTGCAAAGCGATAGAGTCATCATTGTCTGGAAGTCAGGGAGCTTTGCTCTGGCTAAAGGCACTGACATCCTACTTCTTAAGTTCAGTTGTTAAGCAAGTTCTGATTGATCTACAACCATTGATTGATTGATTGATTGATTGATTGTCTTTTGGGAACAGGGTCTTGCTATGCAGTTTGGGCTGGCCTTGAGCTCACTTTTGTAGCCCAGGCTGGTCTCGAACTCACACCCATCCTCTTACCTCAGCCTTCCAAGTGCTGGGATTATAGGCATGCACCACCATGTGTGGCTCAATCTACAACCTTTTAAAAAACTGAATACTATTGGGCAGAGTGAAGGTAAAACACTGAGAGTCGAAGGCATTATCTTTGGAAAGCAGGGTAATAAGTTTCTGATATCTTACATGTCTTACATTATTTTATACTCTTGTTTTTAATAAAAATCATTTACCACTTCAAAACTTAAAAAGAAGGCTATAAATGAGAAGCCAAATTTCATTTTCTGTTGATATACATGTATTTGTATTATGTGTAATCGATGCCTGTTGTTATGGTTTATGTCTAGTTGTCCCCCCTAAAGCCTCATGTAATCATAGGGTGGGGACTTCTAGAGTTTTGAGACTTGACTCATGATCCAACATTCTCATGTGTTTTAGTACTGAGGGGAATTTGGGTCTGAGTACTTCTGGGACTATGGGTGTGGTCTTGGGCAGATATCCTAAAGCAGAGAGTCTGAATGTGATATAAAGAGAGACAGAGAGACAGACTCGCGCTGTTGCTCTCTGCTGCCCTGGTTGGTTGGTTGCCTCTGTCCAGATTGCTGCTGTTATGCCTCCATGAACTGCTGCTCTCTGCCATGTGCCACTCAACCTTGGACCAGCCGAATATGGTATACCAACCTCCAGTAACTGTGAGCTAAATAAACCTTTCCTTCCTTCATTTTGGGTGTCAGGTATTTGTCCCAGCAACGAGAGGAGAGTAACTAAGATATCTGTTCATTGAAATTTAAAATAAAGTGGTCTAAAACAAATTATGAATGGGTTAAACACTATTTTAAAAATATTTTCTGTAAGTGGAAGATTTTCCTGAGAGTTCTTGTATCAAAATTGTCATCATTAAAATATATGTGGGAGCCGGGCGTGGTGGCTCACGCCTGTAATCCCAGCACTCGGGAGGCTGAGGCAGGAGGATTGGTGCGAGTTCGAGACCAGCCTGGGCTACAAAAGTGAGCTCAGGACCAGCCTCAACTGCATAGCGAGACCCTGTCTCAAAAAGACCAAAAAAAAAAAAAAAAAAATATATATATATATATATATATATATATATGTGTGTGTGTGTGTGTGTGTGTGTTTAGGGCTGGCCAGCTAGCTCAATGGACTAAGGTGCCTGCTTAGGCAAGCGCAGAGACCAGGATTTGATTCCAGGCACCACATGCAGTGCTGGTCCCACCCCCTTGGGGCACTCTGAGGTGGTGACTGAGAATGAGCATGATGGCCACACACCTGTAATCCCAGCACTTGGGAGGCTGAAAACAGGAGTATCGGTACAAGTCCAATCTGTGTAGTGAGACCCTGTAGACCTTGTACTAATTACATAAAAAAATACAAAATACATATTTAGTATATGTTTGCCAAATGCCATTCTGTAGGATGACAATTACTCTTAAGTTCAAATCATGGCATCTTTCGATTTGTCTTGGGTCTGTGTAATTGTGGTTCATTCTTCAACTGTCCCCCTTTTAGGCGCCATCCATGAATATGGTCCCAGGCAGATCTAGTTGCCCCAGGAAGGGCAGAAATGAATAAAACATTGTATCTCTTTTAGCTCCCTGGCTTCTACCCCTGGCCACTGGCAATCCATGTTTTAATTTTTTGTGTGGAAGGTTCACCTACCCTTCAGTGCAAGTGGGTCAACTTCTCTCCACCTTCCCTCTCAAATGATTCAAATTATCAGGTCAAAATTAGCAATTCACTGGAAACGAGGCCAGCTTTCATTCCAAATGTAAATATATACATTTGCCAGCTTGCCTAAACATGGGAGCTTAATTATGCGAGATTCTGAGGCTCCCTGGAGAGAATTTGGAGCTGTGCTCCCTGTGCTTGATGAACTTTAGCAAGGAAGCATAAAGCCTAGCATCAAATTTTGGGTTTGCAGTATGTAAAAAAAAAAAAAAAGAAAATAAAAAAGGGAAGACAATTTGTCTGAGGGTCAAATTTAACCAACGGGCTGGCGAGTGTAGCTCAGGGGACTAAGCGCCTGCTCAGGCAAGCTGGGGTTTGACCCTTGGCACCACACACTGCACCAGCCCCACCTCAGGGAGGGCGGAGCTGGCCACCGGGTCCAGACGTGGAGGCGCACACCTGTAATCCCAGCGCTGTGGAGGTTGACAACAGGAGGATCACTACAAGTCTGAGCTGTGCAGTGAGACCCTGTACCAATTGCATTTAAAAAAATGCTGACCAGCAATTTTGTGGTCTGTCCTTATTAAGCAGAAACTGGGAAGTCTCATGTATATAATTTACTGGCATGGTATTCGGCTCCCCTGTGGGAGTGGGGAGGGTGGAGAGAAGAGATAGAGGGAGCAGGAGCACACTGGCTGAGGTGGCATCCTTGGACTAGGATGTGCTGCTTTATCATGTTTCAGGGATCGCCTGAGACCTCTTTCCAAAAGTGGCTTCTCAAGTTTTCAGGGTTTGAACCCCCTGGAAGGAAGTATAAAATGGTGGGGGGAAAGGCTCTGCTGTGATCTGGGTACAAAGCTAAGTGTCCTGCACACTTCATTGTAACAATCCCAGAGCTAGCTGCCGGCTGAGATGAAGCAGTCTGTGTTCCAGCATGTGCTTCCTGCCAGAGGCCCAAAGTCGGGGGGGCTGCCTGGTCTTGGACGGGGGCTCCAGGTTAGAGGGCTCGATAGAGCTTTTCTCTTTGTAAATATAAATATAAATAATACAAATATAAATATAAATATATAAGTGATACCTAGAGAAACTACACCAGGTGGGTCCAATTCCCTCTGCAAGGATGAAAGAGTGGTTCTGAAGGGATGAGCAATTTTCATTATGCGCACAGCTTTTATGCAGGAGGGCCAGGGCTCAAAGTCAAGCATATGTCCTCCAAAGGTGTCTTTTCAACTACTGTGCCATGACCTGTGTTTAAAGTCCAGTGTGGGCATAGTCAGAGGCACTAGAAATGCAGGCAGGTTCTCCAACATATAAATATATGTGGTGTGATCTATCCGGGAATGCTTAAAAAGCATTGTATTTTATTTATTATTTTTTTTTCTTGTTTCAGAACCTGTGTGTGTTTATTCACTCATTTTTATGGCCGGCTCAGCCCTTCTCGAGGGCAGGGCTGGCGCAGCATGTGATGCCGGGGATCGAACCACGGTCCCTGAAGCCTCCCAAGCTTCCCCAAGCAGGGGCTTTAGACCACTGAGCCATCCCGCCGGGCCCCCTAGAAAGCATTATAGTAAGAATTTGTTACAGTGAAAAACTGCCACTATCACTTTTAACGTCTTTACTCTTTCTTGCTTTAAAAACATAAACCCTATTGTTCTTGGTATTGTGACTTTTACTCTAAGGAGTTAAACTTTCAGATATTCAGTGCAGTTTTCGGTCACCTCCTGTATACAAGTATGACAGGAAGCACCAAAGTGGACATTGCGGGTGCTGCAACGGGCCGGAAGCTGCGCTAGAGAAAGAGGCTTCAGAGGCCCGAGAGGCAAGCTTTGGTGGCAAAGGATGGAGAGAGGCTGTCAGAGCAAGAGGACAGAGTGTGCGAAAGCTCCTTGCACAGGGGTTGCTGGGGAGAAGCTGTTGGAAGGGCGGGGGACTTCTCCTGGGCCACCCGAAGTCAAAAGTCTTTTCATAAAAAAAATTTCGAAACTTAAGAGCCACGGAAAGCAAGCGCCGGCCAGTAAAGCAACCCCCCAAGTCCTGCAATCTCAGTCTGTCGCTGATCTTTGTCGGAGCTTGTCTGATGAACTCCACCTTCCAGGAGAGCAGAGCTGAGTGTTTCTCCCCTTTAAATGGAAAAATCCTTCCAAGTTCTTTTTTTGGCCCATTTTTCTCTTCCAGGAAGTTGTCAAAATATGTGATTTTTAACTTTTAAGAAAAACAGGACTGAAATGTGTCAAGTCCCTGGAAATAGTCTGAAACCCAAGTGAATCGAGGCAGCAAAGCATACCAACTAAGATCCCAGACCATCTGGCCACAGAGCTCTCAAGTTCTCTGACAACACCACTGGAACCGTGGAAGGGAAAGTCTCCTAATGACCAAGCTGAAAACCAGCCGGGGGAACAGACAACGCACTGGTTATAAAACAGTCCATCCCAGTACCTGTTCCACTGAAATTAGAAGCCCATGCCATCTATGATATTGGACTCAAGAGGGGACTGGGGAGAAAGGTTTGTCCCTGCGATATGGATGCAGACCACACCATGTTTAAGACACACTAAAGCAGGTGGCTATTTAAAGGGAACCCCATGAAAATAGGAACAGCAGTAATTACTTTTCATGTCTGTCTTGTGTTTGTATTGTTATAAAATAGGTGCGGTTACAACTTTCCTGAATTGTGTTCATTAACAGTTATTAAATTTGCAAGTATAAATGTTCTCATCTATTTGAGACAGTTTTAAAAAAAAACTTTTTTTCTTAATGTATTTAGTACGGGCTCTTCAGGATTTCACTACACAGATCACACTCATAGTGATTCGGCTGTTTTCAGCCTCCCTAGTGCTGGGACTACAGGCATATGTCACTCCGCCATCTTAATCCCTGCCTCAGTGTGCCCTGGGGGGGGCAGGGGCTGGCCTGGCAGGCCAGGGATCAAGCCCCCAGCCCCTGTGTCTGCCTAAGGAGGCACTTCAATCTGCTCAGCTGTCTAGCCAACCCTCATTTGAGACATTTGAATACAGATTAAGCAGCAATGAAAACATAAGTGAAATGTGAACACCCTTTAGGGGAATGGTAGCCTCCTGTGGGATCTTGCTTACAGGTAAGAAGAACAGAGCTCCCCTGCTTTGTGTGCTGTATTGGAGACTGAATCCAGTATCTTTGTACTGAGCTACAACCCATCCCTTTTACTTTGTATTTTGAGACAGAGCTTCCCTAAGTCACAAAGTTGCCCACCCTGGGCTTGAAATTGGGGAATCTTCCTGCCCCCGCCTCCCAGAGTGCTGGGATTCCTGAAGTGCACCACCATGCCCTACTCAAACCAGAGCTCTGTAAAATCTGGGGTCAGGTTAATAAGCTTTCCACTGAGAGGGAAGACGACCCTTTACTGAAATAAGACAATCACATGAGGTGGGGCAAGGATTCCCTCTGCTAACAAAGTGATAAAGGCACATGTGTAGCAAAAAGCCACATGAGGCTCAAGATTGCTTGAGAGCCCGGAAGAATAGGTGTGAAGTTTGGGTCTCCTAGGCAATGTGCTGCACAGAGGACTATTGGGTGGCCACCGTCTCCCCGGGTGTCCTTTCTCAGTACTGGGATCATCCTGGTGTCGTGTGTTCAGTGGCCCCATCGCTTACAGAGTGGGTTTCTTGCCATGTGGTTTTGGGTGGGTGGGCTTCTCAGGTGCAGCATTTTACACTGGGGGCATGAACCAAGGTGTCAGGGAGGAGGCGAGGCTAGTCCGTCAAGGTTGGAGCAGAGGCTGGATCAACCCCCAAGTGGAAGCAGAGATGGACTTCTGCGTGGGTCACGCACACAGCCCCTGCCAGGTGGGTGTTCTCAGGGGGCCAGGAAAGGGTGGGGATGTACCTGAAATTTCTGGAAGTGTGGACTTGTCTTCTTCCCAGAAGTTCCCATCACAAACAAGAAGTCTGGGGTCAGCACAAATGGCACTCTCTCTTTATTAATGCCCAGGAAACTTTTGTAATTCCCGAGAATGTGTCCAAAGTCAATATGGAATAGGTTTCCTTAAGAGAAGAAAACACCTAATATTATTACACTATCATGTGTGCTTGTAACAATACTTCATTTATTTCTTGAAATAATTCTTAAGTTGCCTGAAAATGAGTTCTCTTGTGAGAACACTCTATCACCCTGTTTATTGACTTGCCGTAGTTTCTATCTTGGCAGGTGTATGAAAGTATTGGTAATCACAAAACATTCTTCGAAGCAAGTGTGCTTTGGGTAACCTTCTGGTGTGCTTTAGATGACTGCTAAAGCCTTAAAAAAGTCTGACCTCAAAATTATTCTCAGAATTGTGAATTCAAGCTCTCTGTCTAATACATTAGCATTAAGCTTCAGACCCTCTGTCCTTGGTGAAACCCAGACTAGACAGATGTTGAACTCTGCCTGGCGGGGGAGCACTCAACTTTTACTCTGGAGTAGCACAATAAGAATGAATCACTCGATGAGTCTCCTCTGGGTCCATTGCTATGACTACCACCATAACCACCACCACATCATTTCTTTATTCTTGGCCGTTTGTCATTTCAGTACGGTGGTTCACAAATGCACTGTCTCCTTTATACTTCTGTTCTCATAGGGGCTAAGCAACTGCCTCTCTCTGGTGTTCTTTGCAGACTCTGCTATTAAAATGGTTTAAATTTCATGTTAAAAAATCTCACAGTGCAGGGCCCACCCCTGGCCACTATTAGAGTAGTCTGTGGACCAGGAAGCAGGGGGATTAGGGAGGCAAACCACTGCAGACTTAAAGGATTCTCTGGGACTTTTGTGGAGGCTTGTCGGCACTGTCTGGGGTTGTTAACCACTCCTATATTCACCAACTTCTGAGACACCCCTTATCCTTGCTTTCTAGCTCTCTGCATAATTTTCCTTTCTGAAAAACCATTTTCTGCCTCTTCTTCCCTTACCCCTTATGGTATTACTAGAGGGGTCCAGGTATTAAGAGTCCTTATAATAATGATTTCCAAATTTGTGCTCAGTACTTAAACTCCTCTTGGAAATCACTGTGCTCTGGGAGAATGGGGGATGGGAGAAATGTTTAATGACGCGGACGCAGATCAAGTGTTTCCAGATGGGGAAGATGAACGGATGAAGAGATGGATGAATAGATGGATGAATGGATGGATGAAGAGACAGATGGTGATGGTAGCCCAAAGTCAGTGGATAAACTAGCAAATCTGGTGTTGTGTATGTTGTATCAAAATAAAAACCTAACCAGCCACAGATAAACTCACCTGTCTCGGAGATCATAATATTGTCATTGTGCCTGTCGCCTATTCCAAGAACAAAGGTTGCCACGCAGTAGCCTGCACAGGAATAAACAAATCTCTCCACTGCTGCCTGAAACTAATTAAAATGCATCTGAATATTAATTGTTCTCTAACTAGACAGAATAGCATAAATTTATTACAAATAAATTTCAGGAAAAACCCCCACACTTTTGGCAACCCTTTTCAGACAGCAAATAGATGGTGCCTGATTTTATAAGCATTGAATCTATTGAGCGCCAACTTTCGCTTTGCTCTACTTATATTTAGGCAAAGAGTCTATGAATCACAATAGCGCAAAGACATAAGAGTCAAAGGGCAGCAGTGAATCAATACAGAGTTCAGTTCCTCTCCATGCACCCTTGCCCAGTACTGTACAGATCCATAGCAGTTTCGCTTTCACTGCCAAGCATATTTTGCTTGTGGCCTCTTAAGAGTATGCCCGGGTTCGCAGGTGCTCATGTTGAACAGAGTAATAAGTGCTGCCAATTAGGTTTCCTGTTCAAAAAGCTGCTAACCATGCAAATGCAGAGTGCTAATCCTGTGCACTGGATACTGAAGCGTCAGCCAGCCAGCCTAACCACACAGCTTGCAGAGGATTCAGCATATGCACTTTGGAGGATGGTGCAGCTGACACTTTCAGCATCTATAATTTACCATCCAGATTAGAGCACAGTGATAAATTAGAAAAGACTTTGTTGGTCTGTGGTATTTCCCAGGTAGGGACAAATTTATACATGGTGACTAAATCTTTGTGCTGAGCAACAAACATCGCCATCAAAAGCCCTAAGAGACTCTTCTACAAAGCCAGATTCTATGCAGAGCATGCCTGCTAATCAAGGGGAAAGCAAATGCTAGTGGAGCCTGGCACTGGGCCCCTCTGTTGTACACTGTCATCGTGGGAAAGCTCTTAAATCCCCACTACCTCATGAGCAAAGTGCTTCACCCATCTGTGGGGGGCAAGATGTTGGAAGGGCCTTTGAAAGCCAAACACTACTGCCATGTAACTGGCAGCTTGTGAGGAATTTGGGCTTGTGGGGAAGTACACACTCACCTTTTCTTCAATAGGGCATTTTTCTTTGAGCCAGTGATTCAGGACTTCGTCTTTGAATGCACCGGTGTTGCCCACTGTGCTTTGCTGGATTTTGGCAATGGTGGTGGCGTCTTTTACGATCTCTATCATTCCTAAATGAGGGTGGAAAGAATTTCATGGAGTCTAGAGAGTAAGGCTGAGTGCAGAGGAGGAGTGACTCTCTCTGAGTGCAGAAGATGTTCTTTTTAAAATTATTATTTTGTTTTAAAATTGGTGGCAATTTTCCAGGTCTGCGCTGCTATAGGGTTTTTTTGGTTGTTTGTTTTGGCTGTTGTTTATTTCATTTTTGAGGGAGAGAAAGAATAGGAGGGCACAGAAGTTGTAAGCACTGTTACTGCAGTATCCTGAATAAGAAGAGGAAAGGCTGTGTTGAGTAGTGACCAGTGCAAGTATTTATGTGCTGACCACATCTTTGCTTATTTGGTCATTTGTCCTCCTTTTTAATTACAGTGCCAAATGAAAATGGTTTTGTACAGTACTCACATCAGAAACCCGACCAAAAACATGTTTGATTGAAACTAGAATGTTAAATATCCAAGAGTAGAGAATGTAATAGCTTTAATAATGTGACTCCTGGAATTTAAAAATAAGTGACAGATCTTTCTGTCTAATTTTAAATATTATTTGTAAGAGAAAAGTTTTAATGTGCAATGAAATGAGTTTAGGGTTTATAGGTGGATAAAGAAGAAGAAGAAGAATTTCTTGCTAAAATTATTTCCTCACCTAGTCATAGGGATTCGAATCATGCACTCACGTATTTTCTATGTGTCAGTATTAAGCTGCGATTTGTGTTCACCAGCCTGGGAACATTTTCCTCACTTTTATATGGATTATGGTTGTAATTTTTCAGTAATCAAATGGCCACATCAGAGGAATTATGATCTTTGAAAACTAGCTGAGAGGCACATTCTCTTTTCTTTTAAAAAATCATTTGTTTTTGGGGCCCGGCAGGATGGCTCAGTGCTCTAAAGTGCCTGCTTAGGAAAGCTTGGGCGGCTGCAGGCTGCAAGGACCACGGTTCCATCCCCGGCACCACATGCTGGGCCAGCCCTGCCCTGAGGGCAGGCTGAGCTGGCCATAAAAATAAATAAACAAACAAAAGTTTAAAAAAAAAATCATTTGTTTGCTTGTTTGTTTGTTTATTTGATACAGTGTCTTGCTACACAGTTCATACTCACAGTGATTCTTCTGTCTTAGCCTCCCCAATGCTGGTATTACAGGCATGTACCACTATGCCCAGGTGTGGTGGCCTGCATGGTATGTGCTACCAGGGATCAAATCCGGATCCTTGTGTTTGCCAGTCAGGCATTTAGACCACTGAGCTTTTTCCCCAGTCCCCACATTCATCTCTTGAGGTGATCTCATACCTATTTTGTCCCCAGTTGAAATGCAACCATAAGGCAGGAGGCACAAATCCAAAGATTCAGTCTCCCAAATGGATTCCATGATTCGTAGAATCTGAGTATCAAAACACAGAAATATTTCTATTATAAATATATATTTATTCAATATGTTTTATTCCTTAAAACTAGAAATCTTATCTGGGAACACAAAATACATGAGTATATGTAAAATGGGAAAGTAACAAGTCAACTTTTATTAATCAACTTGGTGTTCTAAAGCTTCTCATTATTACATGCCTGTTAATTTCAGTCACTGAAATGGACTTTTGAAAAGAGGATAAATGGGTTTAAACATTTTTCATTACTCATTTTGAGGTAGATTTTAAACATGTTTCATTACTTATTTCTTTAAAATGTTTCACTCTGTTACGTATACATTACCACAACAACTCTGACATATTTTCAGATACTTTCTACTCTAAGACCCATCGGCTACAACCAGAGCAGTAAGTGACTCCAGTGATGACAACAGCAGCTTGTAGCTGCTGAATGTTCTTTTACATGTGATTTGCACTCACTTTACACTGGGACTAGGGTCACTTTCATCGGATAAAGGAATAATAGTTTACAGAGCTTACATAATTTACCCTGAGTTTCAAACTATGAATTCAAACAATAAAGAAAAGCATATAAAAGGCAAGGGCGAACTTCTCAAATTGAGAGGAATAACAGGACAATTTGTTTTTTGAAGTCCTCATCTCTGAACAGCTCAAAAGATTCTGCAGATTTGTTAGAAACTGAATTAATTTAACAAAAGATTGAAAGATTTCTTTTCGTTTTAAAAATACTTCTTGGACAATACACATACTTGAAAAGTGTTATTGTTTTCTATTACAAATAAAGATAGAATCTTAGAGAGAATTGAAAACATAAGCAAGTTTTAAATAGCCTATCTTTAGGTCAACATGGTTTGTTTATTTTAAATAATCCACATTAAGATTAGCTCTACAAGGTTGAGAAACTAGAATTCAGAAAATATAACTACAGATTTGTGAAACGAAGGTTTATATAAAAATATTAGGAACTGAAATGAGTAGTGCTGGTACCTTTGCTGGTCATCTTCTGTCTAGCAACAGGGTCACTCTCTTTGCTGGGCTGTACAATTTATCCAATGATCTACTTGATCAGATTTTCTCTCCTTTGCATGCAATCATGGACTTGGGTGTGTGTGTGTGTGTGTGTGTGTGTGTGTGTGTGTGTATCACATGACGTAGCTAAGGAGAACGCTGTGAATGTGTAGATGTCTATTAGCAGGAATAAATTGGATTTTCTGCATGTAATTATAGCTACAACCTATGTTACCAAGCTCAGAATGAGTTACATAAAAAGAGGTTAGAAGAGAGAGCAAGTTTTTTGCTATGTATCTTGGAAGGTATGAACAGAGCTGTGTGGTGGATTAGATTGCACGATCTACTAGTGTACTCCCTAAATGACAACTCTGTACTAGGTAATGCATGATTATTATTTATCAAAAGAAAGAAGAACATGGGAATGCAATTGGTAGGAAACATTTTAAATCTAATAGAGCATTCTTTTTTCAGACAGTCGAGCATACCTGCAAAATAAGCATATCTTGGCGCAAATCATCACCGTGTTTAAAGATAATTCCAATTGTTTCATTGGATAGAGCTGTGGGGTCAGCACATTTGAACTCCAGCCACAAAGGCTTTTTCTTGGAGGCCATCACTTTACATTTTTCAATCTGTAAGGAAGTGAGTACATGTTGGGTATATTCCACAAGTACACAATGTGGGGATACAACTTCTCTTGTAAAATACTATTACAAATAACTAGAATAGAAGGCTGGTTAAATAGCTCAGTGAATTAAAACACCTGGAAGCAGGTGCAGGGGCCAGGGGTTCAATTTCTGGGCCTGCTGGGTCAGCCCAGCCCCTGGGGCACGTGGAGATGTCAATTGAGACTGGGTGTGGTTTCGCATACCTGTAATCCCAGCTCTTGGGAGGGTGTAAACAGATGGATCACTACCAGTGTGATCTAATAGTGAGAACCTGAACAGTCTGTGGACCCTTCCCCCCTTGAAAAAACAAAAACAAAAACAAAAAACAAAAAACAAAACTAGAAAAAAGTTCTGATTAGAAAATGTTTTTCATATTTGGGCAAAAATATAGAAGCTGTTCTCACTAAAACTGGAAATGTTATGTGACAATAAATTTACAATGCTTCGAACTTCCTGTCCCAGCCCAGCCCAAACCCCACCGCTGGGAGCTGAGCCTGCGCACCCGCTGCGGGTAAGGCCCTGCGCCCCTCTGCCCCGCCTCTGCGTTCCTGAGACTAACTTCCTGTCCCAGCCCAGCCCAAACCCCACCGCTGGGAGCTGAGCCTGCGCACCCGCTGCG